>SNQJ01S0004250.1:249481-274596 GCA_010110895.2 Picea sitchensis
CAATAGAAGAACTAAATGATCTTAAAACTCTGTCCATTGATCAACTCCTAGGAACTCTAACTGCATATGAAATGAGAATCAACAAAGATAAATCCATTACTAGAGAAGCATCTTTTAAAGCAGACGAGAATATTGATTCAGATATAGATGATATTGAGGCAAAATTTGTGAGAAGGTTAAAGAAAGGATCGGGAAAATATCAAGGCAAGCTTCCCTTCAAATGTTTTAACTATGGTAAGATAGGTCATTTTGCATCTAAGTGTCCCCACCAGAAAAAGGACCAGAACTCAGATGATGAAAAGAAGTACAAATTCAAGAAATATAGTAAAAAGAAAAGTTTGTGTGCAAACAATGACAATTCCTCAGAAGACATAGATAGTGACTCCTCGCATGAAGATAAGGACAATGACTTCATGCTTATGGTCCAATATGATTATGATAATAAAATCACAGGAAGTGAGGCTAATGAATAAGAAGTTGTGGTTGATATGGAAGGAGAACTGATCAGTGCACTAGAAGAGATTGACAAACTCAGAATTAAGAACAGAAAGAAAAAACAATTGTTGATATAGTTCGAGAAAGACAGTAAACAGCCTGATGAAGACTTTGCCCTGCTAAAAGTGGAATTAGAAGAGGCAAAGAAAATCGAGGGCATTCTGAAACAACAGTTATCAGAAAAGAAGGAAAGTTGTAAATCTCTGGAAGAAGAAATAGTAAAAACTAGGAAAGAGTTGGAGAAGTTTCAAGCCTTGTATCATCAGAATCCGTCAAGTATCAAAGCCTCGGAAGGATTAGCCACCATTCTGAATCAGCAAAGGAATCCAAAGTTGAAAATAGGTTTGGGTTGTGAAGAGGGATCAAGTAGTGGTCATCCAAGCAACAAAGACTTCATCAAGTTTGTCAAATCTACAACCAATGACGACAACAAACCTACAGAAACAAAGGAAGATAATCAACCGCCCAGGAGGAGTAAAGAAAAAGGTGCCATAACTGAATCTGTAGAACAAGGAAATAATACACTCCCTGCTCAAGGAAATAGAAATGCCAGCACATGGAAAAGGAAAGATAGTGAAAAATGTGGTCTAGCACTTTCAACTCAAAAACAAAAGGCCTCCAGGAATATAGACAGTGGATGTTCCAAACACATGACTGGAGACAAGGATAAGCTTCAGTCCATAAGTAAAAGCAAAACAGGAAATGTGATCCTTGAAAATGATGAACCAGGTAAAATCAAGGATAGAGGGATGGTGAGTTTGAGTAATGACAAAGGAGATGCCCAGTATGTTCCGCTTGTGGATGGTCTGAAACATAATTTGCTCAGTACAAGTCAAAAGTGTGACAGAGGCAGTGAAGAGGTGTTCACGTCCAAAGAGTGTAAGGTAAATGTAAACTTGGGACAAGTGGTGAATAAAGGCATAAGGACAATTAATGATGTTGATATTGAATCCTCCCCTACAAGTAAAGAAGAAGACACAGATACAATAAAAGAATGTCTAGTTAGCATCTATCCCATGGAAGAAGTAGAAGAAGAATCATGTCATAAGATGGAAGCTGAAGTTTTGAAGGTTGAGAAGTCAAACACCCAAAGCAAGTTCTTAAACAGCTCCATGACCCTGGATAAGCTCTTGGATAGTCAAACATCACCAACTGACAAATCTGGTATTAGATACAACAAGGAAGAAATCAGTACTCCTAAGAAACCTGATACAGGTCCTTCATCTGTGAAAAAGAAAAGCAGGTATGAGAGTGGTTGTAGCGGTTTTTTCTTGTGATTGAATATGGTCATAAAAGCCTTGGATTGTATGCATAATGGAAGAAAAATGAAATTGCAGTAATAGAGATCAATGAGAATCAATGGGGAGATCCAAGGGTTGTTTGAAAAGTACGAGCTACAATTACGCAGTGTGTCAATAGGACAGCAACATCTTCAACAACAGCATTTTGTTTTACAAAATGATATACATGACATCCTGTAGAGATAACAAGAGGAAAGACCTTTTCAAGGAACGCTAACCTTTTAGGAACAAAGGGGGAAAATAGTCAGAAGCAGAGAGATAACAGTGACAGGGGGAGTCATCCAGTTATGACAAGAAAAGGTTGATGAAGGAGTCCCAGTAAGAGAGGTGAGCAATTTTGAGTATTCTACAGAGGATACAGCGGAAGCTGAAGATGAACAGGTCCAAGAATCAGAAGGAGAAGACTCTGGTTTAGATACAAATATTCTGCAGGCCTCAAATAAGAGAGTCCATCCTATCAGGGGGAGTTTGTGTTGGTTTAATATCTGATACCTCCTAAAAATACTGCAACAGCTCAGGGGGAGCATGTGTTCTTTGACATTGATGTCAAAGGGGGAGAAAAGAGTTTGGGTGCCTTTGTTGCCATCAATGCCAAAGGGGGATATTGTTGGCATGTTTTACAGGCAATGTATTATTTTCATTGATGGAAAGTACAACAACAACGATGGCTTGAGTACAGGAAGAATGTGCCAGGCGAGCACCAGAAGTATTTTGGGAAGACGCAGCAGAGCAAGCTCGATAAGATCATAAGAGATAGTGCAGAGTATGCGTGTTTGTCATTGATGGAAAATATCACGACCAACAACGCAGGGATAATGTCATGGCAATAGAAAGTTCAAAAAGTGATCGTTGGATCCCATTCAGAAGTGTAAACTCCAGGAGTCAAGGAAGCAACTCACGGAAAAAAATCATGAAATGTGAAACCATGAATTAATCTCCATTTCAGAGTTTTGGATACCGGGAGTTGGAGGTGTCAAGGAAACTCACGACAAGAATGATGAAATCGCGAAATGTGAAACCACAACGTTTCGGAGTTTCGGATACCGGGAGTTGGAGGAGTCAAGGAAGCAACTCATGGCAGGAACTCACGATATGCGAAATCACAAAAAGATCTAGACCGTCGAATCATCAAGATTGTGGACCGTTGATCTGACTCCATTTCGGAGTTTCGGATACTGGGAGTTGGAGGAGTCAAGATTCAAGACTCTTCATCACAGGAGTCCCGAAGTTGCGAAATGTGAAACGCCGAAATCCCGAAACAGGCACATCAACAAAGACTCCATTTTGGAGTTTAGCAGATCGGGAAATCAAAGATCAAAGGAACTTTAACCTTTGAAGTAGCGAACCCTGAAATCCCGAAACAGACAGGACGAAGGCCCATGAAGTTTCAAAATCACGATAAGATCTGGACCATTGGGTCCATAGGACACGTGGCGAAAGATCGTCATTTCACTGACTGGAAAGTCAAAGGAACGGGGTTCCCTAACCTCTCGAACTCGCAATATGCGAAATCATGAAATAATCCTAGTCGTTGGATCAAGGACAAATCTGGGTCGTCAGACCCAGGAGGTGAATGTGGCAGACTATGTCAGCAAGGACAGGTGGCAGCCTACGTTAGAAAGCACACATGGCGCAATCATATAACGACAAGTGTCAAGTTGATTTGGCATTTCAGGAACCTGGAAATCACAATTTTGAGTGACACGTCACAGACACACGGATCACAACACGTCATCAAGTGACGTCATTCCAGGAATTTAGTTTCAGGAGTTTTAACATCAGCTCTCCCCCAAAGACCCGAAAGCTAAAGTTCCAGGGCGGAGGATAGTCATCCGATCACCACGGATCGTGGACCATTGATTTGAAGAGCGAAGTGCTCAAATGATTAGCGAGTGGTCATAGGTTGTGGTCACATCGTCGAGAGTTGGAGGAAGGCTCTAACAACTAAACTCCATTTCATAGATCGTGACTTGGAGAGTCGAGATGCCTCGCAACAGGAATTTGCGACATGCGAAATCACGAAATGTCGAAATGCGAAAAACACCTTTTGGTGTAGGTTGTGGTCATCATTAGTGGTCACGTGAGAGGGAGGAGCTAGCACCAAGCTAAGCTCCTTTTCGGTGATCGTAACATGAAGAGTCAAGACTCTTCGCCACAGGAATGTTGAAATGCCGAAATGTGAAATGGCGAAATCAACGTGAGACCCTGTGCTTGTAATCCAACGGTGTTGGATACTTGGAAATCTAATCGAAGGGCTATTGTTTCTCTTCACAGTTAATCGATCAGTTATGATTCAGTTAGCAGAACTGAATCATGACTCTTGGATGGTTGGTGATTCAGTTGCTGATGCGTTTTCTTGGAGGTTCACAGTGTAACTACTAGAAATGACTGATGGTTTCTGCCAGAGGACTTGAAGAGACTTCAAGGTGATCGCCAGAGAAGATGAAGAGTCTCGAGGCATATTCCAATGGAATGAAGACTGTTCATAGAGGCTATTGACAGATGTAAGATCGTTGGAGCCTGGAACTGCAACAGAGGGAATGAGCTCGACTGTGACAGAGAAGACGAAGAGTCTCAACTGCTAGAGAGGCTAAGGAATCTCGCATAACACCCAGTGATGATGGACGCATGGGTTTAACCGCCAGAGAAGCTGAAGAGTTGCAATGATGATCAGGCATAGCACTCGACATGGGGAGAGCATGCAGAAGCATTGTGAATAGAGGATGCAGAAGATGCACAGAGAGAATAAAAACATAGAACAGAGAAGAGATTGGGTGTTGTTGAGAGTGATTCAGGTGTGTAGAAGGAGGCAGAGTGCAGCAGCTGAAATGCAAAGAAGAGGAATGGTGCATAGAAGGGGCATGACGGATAGAGTATAAAAGGCAGAAGAACATAAAGCATAAGGAAGGTGTGCAAGGAAGACACTGATGCAGGTAGAGCAGAGCAGTGTAGAAGAACAGTGATGAGACCGATAAGCCATTGATAAATATTGTATCACTGTGATAAATTTATATATACCAAAATTTATATTTCAGGGTGCTAGGGAGGTGCTAGGGAGGACTGTTGTCCTCAGAGGTTCAAGTGGGTGCTTGAACACAGGGAGTTGTAGCTTCCATCCGGTTATAGCCAGAGAAACCAGGGTGGCAGGGTGGTGCAAGGGAGAACTGTTGTTCTCTGTTATATAGGTTGGTGCATGTGTGACTAGAAGTTGGTGCTTCCATCCAGTTGGTGCTGGAACACTTAGGGAGTTGTTTCTTCCTACTAGTGGGTGCTAGAGAAACCAGGGAGTTGGTGCTTCCTTCTAGTGGGTGCTAGAGAAACCAGGGAGTTGGTGCTTCCTTCTAGTAGGTGCTAGAGAAAACAGAGAGTTGGTGCTCTCAACAAGTTGCAGCTTGCAAAGCAGAGGTTGTAGCCTCACAATGAGTTGGAGCTCATATGTATAATAATGTACAGAATGTAAAGATTACTTATCATACCAAGAAGAAGAGGTTTTTACCCTTTCTGGGTTTCCTTAGGAAATATCTGTCTTAGTATATTTCATATGTGTGACTGATGTCAAATGTTCTATTGCTTACCTCCCTGCATTATTGTGATTGTCATTAAGTGATCTGCAAAGAGTTTAAAATAAGCATGATTGTTTAAGCATGGTAACAATTGATTCACCCCCCCCTCTCAGTTGTCCAACAGAGTGGGCTTGATAGGCATATAAGGGGGTTCTTAAAGTTCAAAAAAACAAGATAAAAAAGGGTCCCGATGGACCATTTTAAAATACATTGAAACTTCAAAAAAATGTAAGATTAGAAAGGATCTTCATAGGAGAATGAGGCCATTGGATTTTTCAGCCATGAAGAGTCAATATTAAACTAGAACATTACTCTTCAAATGATTAAAAATCAATTAAAATGGGCATCGACGAGACCCTTGGTTACTTGGCTTCATAAAATTCTAACTTGTTCGTATAACCTCAAATTGTTGAGTCATTTTTTTCATACCATAGAGGATAAGTAGAACTTTTCAGTGAGTGGTCACACACCTCATTCCAATGTTAACTTCATATTTTTCATAATCCATGAAAAATATGACCTTGTTAACAAGAAAGTTTTAATGTGTGTTTTCTTACCTACGACCATCATAATAAAATTCTATTAGTTGCATTAGATTTGTAGACCTAAGAAAACCTACTATTATCCTTTTCTGGAGATCAACAAATGATTTCAGTCAAACACCCATTTTATGTTAAAATACATTTTTCATTTTTAATTAAAAGTAAAGACATTTTTAATTAAAAGTTTGGGTCCCATTTGGGATGATGCTTTCTAAAATTGAGTTATGTATGTTCATCTCATATCTTTGTTATAAAAGATTTTAATTCATTCATTTATGTTGGCATGATCCCCTAG
Organism: Picea sitchensis; assembly: GCA_010110895.2. Classification (NCBI taxonomy): domain Eukaryota; kingdom Viridiplantae; phylum Streptophyta; class Pinopsida; order Pinales; family Pinaceae; genus Picea; species Picea sitchensis. The sequence continues at coordinate 255,678 of SNQJ01S0004250.1, forward strand.
CACTTGGTTTATTTTAATCCATGAACATGATCTATTGGTGTTTGATGCACCTAGGGGGGAATAAGACTAAAATTGCAAATCATCCCCAAACTCTATGGAATGCTTAAAAAACATAGGGAATGACTTAATGACCTTAGAGGAAGTTGTATAACACTTTTAATCAATTTATAGCCACTTCAATTCAATCAAATCCATGAGGTTCAATAACAAGGACAACGACGCATGTACAGGGTGGTAGGTGTGGGGGGGTCATCATGGATACTGGAGGGACATCTAGAACTTATTTTTCTTGGGACCTTGGCATTATTTCCAACAACATGATAGAAGCTTATGCTTTGTGGCTAAGGGAATGAGTGTGGAATCTCTTATTCTAACGGGAGATTATAAAAACATTATCAATCATAGAGTACATAATTCAAAGTTAAGTGACCATCCTTTAGCGTCCATTCTGGATTGGACCAGGGAAGAGACGAATTTATTTATCTCCATTTCCTTTATCATGTGTTATGTGATCTCAACAACAAGGTAGATCATTGGGCCAATTATGTAGTGAGGTTGAAATTTGGGGAATTAGTGGTTAATGGAACATTAGAACAACAATCCATCCCCTAAATCTCTTCAAGAACATGACACGTTGCAATATATTAAATGGGTGCATGGCAAGTCACATGGAAAGGTTCATTGTTTACATAAGTTTTCACATGGTGCATCAACCATACAATTCATAATATGGAGAGATGGGTTTCCCCATGTCGCATGCTCCACACATTAAACATGCATGCTTATATTTCGTTTGTGATTGTTTTTCAAGCTCACTATGGGATAATGGTTTATTATTGTACTTGATTCATTTGGATGTTTTTCATCTCTGTTTTTAGTGTTTTGGTGATTTGTTTTCTATTTCAAATACTTTAAGAGGCTAGAGAACTTCCAGGGGAACATCCCCCCTGACGAAATTCTTGCACGCAGAGCCCATGGTGCTCTTTGGTCGGCTCTGAGGGGGAAATTTGAGACATCAACTAGTTCGTGGTCACTTAGGCTCAGAGAAATTTGTGTGGTTGAGAGTTGCGGGGAGGTTTGGTCGGTGTAGGCAATGGACAATCCTTTTCTTATGTTGAGAATTTTGGTTCTTCTGGAAGCCAAATTGATTCTTGAGAACTTCAAGAGATCCATTGAGCTCTTCAAAGTCACAAGGAACATGTGCATTGCAATAGGTCCTCTATCTTCAATTTGGTGTCAAACTACATGAATCGGAACATCATATTTCAACATAAGTGGTTGAAATGATGGGTTGTTTGCTCGATTTGAAGAAGTAGATAGCAATGGTGGAGGCAAAGTGCAATCTCCTTTGAAACCACGCTTAGCATTTGTGCAAAGGGGACTAGTCCATAACATCATCTCAGAAGATGGTAGTGTTCTCGTCCAAAGGTAAAATACAGGGTGAAGAAATGATGAATCAATTTGATGAAGAGATGGCAATAGTTGAACAATAAATCCACTATAGGGTACATAGTACTAAGGAAATCTAGGCAATTTTGTTTAGGAACCAAGCCATTTTATGTTGTAAGTTTGTAGTAGGACTAGTTAAGGATTGTAATGTAGATAGCTTGAAACTTTTTGAACACTATAGAGATGTAAAGGATTGTAATGTAGATAGCTTGAAACTTTTTGAACACTATAGAGATGTAACAGTAGTTGCAGTCTTTGCTATATTTTTTTATAATGCTCTCAGTTATTGTTAAAAAAAAAAAGACAAGTACAATGATGCATGTATTGTCAATAATGTGGGAAAGCAAAGTCTTGAAAAGCAAACTGGTTATATCATGCAACTATTGTAAATTATCAAGATTGCATTCAAAAACATGAGAGTTAAACATTCATCCATTAAAGCATTTCAATTGATATTACACAATCATTAATTAGTCACAAGACACAGCATTTCAATTGATAATACACAATCATTAATTAGTCACAAGACAATAAAGTCAAAGGAGAGTAAAGTTTACTTGAGGATCATTAAGTAATTTTAGGGGTCCCGTGTCTAAAAACTTGGAGCTCATTGAGACTTTAATAAATACCCGTAATTAAAAAAAGTAAAATAATCTAGGGTTTTATCCTAACTACCTCATAAGATTGATTGTTATTTTAGTTTTTAATTATGCAGAAAAAAAATTCAAAAAAAAATTAGAAACAAAACAAAAAGAAAAAAGTAGATCATTCCAAAAAATAAATAAAAGGAAGAAAATAAGTCATTCCAAAAACTCAACATTATGGAAGTAGAGATTTTAGTGTTAGGTCAAGAGAAAAAGCTTCCAAGAAAATCTTTAGTAGAGCATTTTGAGCAATATCTATAAGCTTATAGGATTCAGTACTTGGGCAAGCATGTATGCATTCCTTTGTTTCTGGTAGAAATGTTCTTGAACTTATCACCTTCTTTCCTTCTTTAGTTTTGTAACTTTAAAGCAGTGACATCAAGTGTATACTCTCTCCTTAAAGAAGAAACTATTTCGTGACACTTGCCACGTTGTCATTTGAGCTAGTTGTAAGAACTTCAAAGTATGTTATGTAATATCTAGTATTTTATCACTCAACTTAATATAAAGAAAGGTTTTGGAATCTTCTTGTTAATGTTCAATGATCTTGTTAATATCTAGTATGCATTGAATGATCTTGTTAATGTTCAATTTAATATGTGCTATTAGATTCTCTTCGTGAGTACCTAACACGTTTTCTTTTCACGCGTTAATCTTCAAACACCACCTTATTTTTTATACTTAAAGTAATATGCACATCTTTTGTTCATCCATTTCTTTTATTATTAAGTATTATGTACGGAATTAGTCATTATTAATTTAAATTCGGATTTAAATTCAATTTTGTATGGAAAATATTAAAACAGTAAAAGTATATGCCACATTATACTAAATATATGTTATATTACATTAAGTTAGAAGTATTATTTAATAAAAATTAATTAATCATTATTAAAGTAAATTTGGATTTAAATTCATTTTTTTTAGGAAAATATTAAAATAATAAAAGTATATGTCACGACACACTAAACATATGTTACATCACATTACGTTAGAGGTATTATCTAATAAAGATTAATCTATATTATTTTATTAATAATAATTAGATTAAAGTAAAATTAAGAGTTGAAAATAATTAATAATAATAAATTTGTTAAATTATTATGCACACAATACATTAATAGTGCCAAAATATTTAAATTTATATTATAATTTATTTAAAATAATTCATAATAATTAAATATACTATTATCTTATATATATATTTGATAATAAATTTAAAACTTAAAAAAAATTATAATTAAATAATATAATTATAATTGCATTGAGAGATATTCATGTAACATAATGCATGAAAATAATAACAATAATTTAATAAAATAATATATAATAATTATTTTAATTTGGTTTATAATTATTTTTTTAATATATTTAAAAAATAAAATATTTTAATATATTAATATTTTTTATTATAATATTAATATTTTTAATACTTTAATATTAATGTATTAAACCAGCATAGATCCATATTAACCCTGGATCTATCAAGCGTTGTAGAGTACAAAATTTGAGGAAAGGTTAAATGTTTGCACCTCGAGAGATTTGATCCCTATCGACGCTTGATAGATCCGGGGTTAAGATAGATCTATGCTAGTAATAGTAAAAATTGTAATTATCCTAGAGGGTTAGCTCAATTGGTGTTGTCACAGGTTAGAGTTTTTATCTCAATTGGTGTTGTCACCTGTTCTACTTTTTTTATTCCCTCGGGTCGAGGTTCTCTAACATGGGGAAGTATTCAGAGAGTTTTTTGTGAGTATTTTTCCTCATTAAAAAAATAATAATAAATAAAAATAATAAAATAATAATCTAATTTTAAGGTCACGACCAATCCAGACACCAAATTGATGTATGAGACCCCCTTTGAAAATATTTTAAATAATATATATAATATAACTGATCAATTATAGAAGCTAGACCTATCGAAAGCCTACGATAGAGTCAATTGGGTCTACCTTAAGCTGGCACTACTACAAGTCAGAATTAATGTAAACATGGTAAACTGGATCATGGGATGTTTCCAAAATGCCTCATATGTGGTTCTAATAAACGGTGCCCCTTATCGATTCTTCAAAGCATCTAGGGGGCTTCATCAAGGATGTTCGTTGTCTCATTTTCTATTGTTACTAGTGGCAGAAGGTCTAAGTAGAATGATAAAAGAGGCTCACTCCTCTCACCTTTTGAAGGGATTAAAAGTCTCTGAATCTGAGCAAATTTCCCATCTACTCTTTGTAGATGATGTGTTTTGTTGCACCTTTGGGTCTAGAAGGTTCTTCCAGAAACTGACGATAATCCTAGATCGGTTTTGTAGGGAAGCGAGGATGGCCTTCAATTATGAAAAATCTTGTGCTCTACTCAATAGAGTTTTGAAGGAAGATGCTTTAATGATGCAAGACATGCTACCAAATCCGATAAAGAATTTGATGAAGGATTCAAATCCCTGGGTTTTTTCCTAAAGCCTGATAGTACATGAAATGTGATTGGAGTTGGATAATCAGAAAAGAAGAGGCAAGAATATCCCTTTGGATGAATAGACTGTTGTCCAGAGGTGGCATATCGGTTCTTATAAAGTTGGTCTTGGAAAGCTTACTAGTATATTGGAATTCTATTATGGCCATGCCAAGAGGAGTTATGGATAAATCAAAAGGTTAAGTTTTAAATATCTTTGGTCTGAAGGAGCCCACTTGGTCAAGTGGTCAGCCATCGCAACCCCCAAGGAAATGAGTGGTTGGGGATTGAAAAACTTACGCCTTTTTTAATCGACTGTTAGCAGGTAAAATCCTTTGGTGTCTGACTCAAAGAAATTCTCTTTGGGCACGTGTAATGTGTTCCAAATATATGTCATCTATGTCCATTATAGACTGGTTCATAACCCCTATGAAATCCTCTAAGGGATGTTTAGTCTGGAAGGCACTGGTGGAGGCATTCCCACTGGTTGGAGACTTCATAGTTTGGAACATCGGTGACGGGAAGCAAGTGCGACTAGGCAAAGATCCTTGGTTAGGGGCGGGGAAGATTTTTAGATTATCGAAACCTATGTTACTACATCTAAGGGAAGCCAGAATGTTATCCTTAGCGGATGCTTGTATAATCTTCCCTCAGCCTAGAGGTAGAGAAGGTTAGAAAAATATGGAATTATTACAAATCCCAGCGAACCTAGCAGAAGAATGGGATACATTTATGAACATTTTATGTGAAAATTCTATCAACCTAAACTAATACACGGAAGACTCTCTTTGTTGGTCCCTCAATCCCAAAGGAGGCAACTTTACAACAAAACTTGGATATAAAGTTGTCTTTGGGGACAGGGTAGACATCCCCACTATCTGGTGGTGGATGCCACTTTGGAAGACCAAAGCTCCCTTGCATTGCAAACTTTCCCTTTGTCTTGCTTTGAAAAACAAACTTCTTACCTATGATAATGGAACCAAATGAAGATGGATTGGACCCAATCATTTTTCCATTATGTAAAGTCAAGGAAGAAATAATTTCTCATTTGTTTGTTTCGTGCTCTTATGCACTCATTGTCTATGGTCTAATAAAGGACAATCTCGGAGCCACATCTTACTAGAAGGGTGACAGTCTCGAGGAAAGTGTCAAAAACTGATATTGGACAAGTCGGTATCCTCCTACTCATGCGTACCTAGTATTGTGGTTAATAACTTATGGTGGGCACTTAACTCATCAATGTTCAAGGATTCTTTGGTACCTACAGAAATTACAGCCGCATTAACTTTAATTCAGGATTCGAAGTTTAAAGCAGAGCTCGAGGAACAGAAGCAAAGATGCCCAATGATGCTTGAGTTGGACTTTGGCACCCCGTGGGGTTTTTTTTACGGGGCTTCTCAAGGACATCCTTCTATGTGTGGGATGGGAGTGGTGTTATTCTTCAATCAATCTCACTATATACATATCAAGTATGCCCCGAGAAGAGAAACCCACAATAGGTTAGAATTCATCGCTCTTTGGACTTTGTTGAATGTGGCAAAGGAGAAAGATCTATGCAAAATTCAAGTGATGGAAGATTCCAAGTTGGTAATTGAATGGGCTCAGGGCAGAGTTAATATACAAAATATTCACCTATCAAATATATTAAGGGACATCATGCTCACCTTTCAAGATTTTGAATGGTTGTCCTTTCACCACATCCTGAGGGAGCTAAAATCCAAAGCTGATGAATTGTCCAAGGAAGCTCTAGAGCTTCATAGTGGAACATATGTTTATTATGAGTATAAGGAAGGAGTGGAAGCAGAAGCGACGGAGGTCCGCTTCTAAAATTATGACTACATTATGTTGTTAGTATGTTTAGGCATGAAGTAAAGGGAATTGTAAAGTGTATAGCGGCTATAAAGAATTTTGCATAGAATGTAAAAGGATATAGAAGGTTTTCTCTCAGTTTTGAGACACGGTAAGTAAGACTAAGGAATTGGTCGGACAAGTTACAGTTTTGAGTTGGGGCCTGTAAAGGTCATATGAATGAATGTATCATGTTGTATTCTACTTGAATATAACAAAAAAAAAATTGCAAGGAAAAAAAATATTGATTAATTATTAGATATTATATATTGGTAATTAGTTAATTGTTGATCATTATATATTATATAATATAATGAGTTCAAAAGAAAGAATGAGAATGTCAACACCACATAATATACTTATTTAAGAGTTTAACATGTTACTTGTAGCAAAATATGGGTGAGGAGGATAACAACCATTTCTCCCAACCATCCGAGCTAGACCCAATTGAAATTTATATTACATAATATATAACAACTAACGAAATATATTATACATTATATATTATGTATTTCTTAGAAAAAAAATAGTATATTATATATTATAATTCATTAGTTGTAACTCATTGTAACTAATGAATTATATATGTGTGTGTGTGTGTTAAATTTTTTTATATATATTATATTATTTATTGTTCCGACAGGCGTTCTACACTTCAGTATGGGAGAGATGTTCACGTAAAGAAAAGCTACATTAAAATAATAATAAAATATTAAAATAATAACAAAAAATAATAAAATAATAGAAATGTATGTCGCCTCCATTACATATATATATGGGGGGGAGACCCTAGCCGCAGTCTCCCGCTCACGCACCTCCTCTTTCGGAGAGGATTCTCGCTGAAGGCAGACACATCTGCCATCCCTCCCGGCATAGTATCTCCTTTCCCAGTCGCAGTTGCCAGCTCTTTCCTGGAGCACCATACGTGGTGGGTTGCCTCCTTGCGGTGGTCTAAGGATCTCTCATAGATCCATGTGTTTTGCACCTTGACTTGTTGTAGGTTCGGATGGGGATCGAACTCCTTTCCCTGTGTGGTCGGGGCTTGAATATTTAGGCGCATGCACCCTCTATGTGCTTGGTCATTTTGTTGGTGTTTTCTCTAGGAGCATATATGGTTTTTGTTTTTCGAGATGTAGTCTAGCTTTTGGGTGCTCTTGTTGGGGTGATGCATGGGTTTATCTTTCTCAGATTAGTATATTCTTAGTGAGGTCCTTGCCTTATATTGCTCTTTTTTTATGGTTACTCCCTCTGGTTTCTTCGGTTTGTTCATGGCTTGATGTATGTCCAGATCTGGCTCCATTTGGTGGTCGTTGATGTTTTTGCTATCAAGCGGAGGTTGTGTCAAAACTTTGAGGTCCTTCCTTTGGGCGTGCGGTGCAGTGTTCCACCTTGAGGTCCATGGAGTGGGCGTGCAGTGCGGTGCTCCACCTTGAGGTCCATGGAGTGGGCGTGCAGTGCGGTGCTCCACCTTGAGGTCCATGGAGTGGGCGTGCAGTTTATGGTCTTACTACTGTTGTTTGGGGTCTTCATCGACGTCGTTGCTTTCTGGTTCTACTTGTGATGGTTTTCATACCTCTCTGACCATACCATCCGACCACCAGGGTTTATTTGAGTTTATTGTTTGGAGTTTTGTTCTATGATGGGCTTTCTTTTTCAGGGTTCTCAGCCTATTAAGGGTTTCTATAGTTTGTCTTTTACTTTTTGGCTCTCTAGCCAGTTACTTTGTGTCCCTTTGGATATTCTACCCAGGATTGGGTCGTGCCTTTGGCACATATAGAATGTAATTTGGTTCTCTTTGGATGAATAGAATTACACTTTTTTTCCGAGGAAAATAAAATTTATATATATATCACAAATGTTATAATTAAAGGCTGGAATTAAAGTCTGGAGGGTGGGTATTGCTCACCTTTGCACACTGGAGGACCCCAGATACATGGTGGTCAAGAGTTCAATCTTGACATTGTGACCTTACAAAGTGCTACAACCGTATTAAGTTGAGTCATTTGGTTGTAACTTATTTAAGTTGAAGAAACTGTAATGAATTGCATGCATGGTTACAAACATTATTCAGTACCTGTTGGGACTAAAGTATTATAGAGATTAAAACCAAGGGTAAATTATTGATAACACGCAGAATGCAATATTTAGGATAAAGATCAACTAATGTTAATCTGTGCAAATAATTTATAAAGATCAATTAATGTTAATCTATGCAAACAATTGTTGCAATGAACAATTATTTAAGGTTAAAAGTCTCCGAGAAATTGTATTTGCGTTCAAGAATGGAAATTTGAGAGTAAATATTATTTCTTTAAAATACTCTTTACTACAACATTTATAATCAATGATACATTAATTTAACATAGTAGTGTGAATCATGAATATTCACTGATATAGTCAACCTATAATCATATAACATATTAATTTATATACTCAACATATAATTAGAATCGTATTAATTTATTATTATTTTATTATCTAGAAGGATTAGATTAAGTCAATATATTTTTTTCAGATAGTGGGGAGAAAGTTGCACGATCGACATTATGATTTTAAGTAGTCACGTACTTGCAATGATGTATAGTCTATATTATTATAACCACATTAATTTATAGTACAATTATATTAATTTATATAATAGATGTATATATACAGCCTGAGTGGGCCTAATGGTTAAGAGCATGTGTTAGTCCGATAGACCAATTCGGTCTTAGTGGACATTAATCATCATCATCATCATCACCATCATCATCACCATCATCATTGTTATAATCAAATTAATATATAGTTATTAGTATTATATATTCATATTAATTTATATAGTCAATATATTATTATAATCATATTAATTTTAATTTATATAGCCAATATATAATTATAATCATATTAATGTATTATTATAGTATTATCTAGAAGGATCAAGTCAATATATCTTTCTTTAGTTTTTTATTTGCAGGGTTGGCCTTATGATTTAATGTAATCATGCGGTTGGAGTGATTTCAACAATGATATAACAAATAGTTGCATTAATTTCAGCAATGATATAACAAATAGTTGCATTGATGTCAGCAATGATATAAAGTAAAAGGATAATGTATTGATTTAAGTGATGATAAAATGAAAAATGATGTAAAGTAGTCACATAGTTGAAATGATTTCAACAATGATATAACTAACGGTTGCATTGATTTCAGCAATGATATAAATAAATATTAAATGATATATTTATTTTAGTGATAATACAATGAAAATTTATTTAAAGCAAACAAGTACTTGCATTGGTTTCAATAATCTATTATCAATATGTTATTATAATCATATTAATTTATATAGTCAATATATAATTATAATCATATTAATTCATTATTATAGTATTATCTAGAAGGATCAAATCAATATATCTTTTTTAGTTTTTTATCAGTCGGCTGGGAAAATTGCATGGTACACCTTATGATTTAAAGTAGTCACTTACTTGAAATGATTTCAATAATGATATACTTGCAAATAGTTGCATTAATTTAAGCAATGATAACAAATAATTGCATTGATTTCAGCAATGATAACGTGTATTAATTTAAGTTGGGATACAATGAAAATTTATGTAAATTAGTCACATAATTGTAATGATTTCAACAATGATATAAGTAACTGTGGCATTGATTTGAAGAAAAGGACCGAGAATGGAGGGTGGCGATGACAATGGCGCTTTGATTTTTGAGGGTTTCTCAGAATTAATGAAGTTAGTCTGAACAGGGTTACATTCTGACCATAGAGTACTAGATCCGTGCACCTACTCCCTCGTTATCAGGATGTTGTTGTTTTAGGACGCGGTTACAGGCTTTCCCGGAGCTTGTAGACACTACAAGACAAGAACCCTACCTTTTCTTGGTAGCTGTAGGGCATCTCTCCTTTACACAGACACCCAGATGATCTCTGACAAACGACAGGTGGGAAATTCCTTTAACTCCACAGGGCCCTCTATGATGAGCGACGGAGCAGGTCTACAAACATGCAGTGGGATATCTGGAGTCTCAGATTTCTCGGTGGTGGGATGGCTAGGTTCGATAACCCCGTTTGACTAGCAAACTACTAGAACAGTCTTGCTCGAAGTATGGGGTGGGAGTCTTCCTTTCGACTCCGAACCAGCTGGCGTTTTTGGTGGTAGATTGGGACTTATGGAGGGGAACTATTCATTGGGTATAAGTGAATCCTTCATGGATTTTATTGATCCTCGGGTTTTCGAGCCACAAAATGGGGCCACAATAGATCTCACGGCCACACAGGACTTCTCTCCCTCGGATTTCTTGGAGGTAACCGACCAACTGGAAATTCTGACTATTGGGCTGGAGCGCGGAACAGCTAACCCTACTATTCGGATGGACCGGTTGCTGGCCTCTCCCTCTACTCTCGAAAAGAACTCCTCCTCCATCCAAAAGGGGGAACACACTCACAACACACATCACAGCTCGGAAGGCCGACCGATGAAAGATTTTCGATGTACAAAGGAAAGACTGGGGGCAGGGCGACTCGCTTTCGAGGAGGACATGGCTATGGACAGGGTCCTAGATTTCTCAGAACATGCAGTGGTGGGCCGGATCGGAGGGAAAAAACTAGGCATGGCGTACCTCAAAATTTGGGTTCACACTTACTGGCTCCCAGAGCTCACCAAGATGCCCCATATCAGGTTACTCACCAGGGGGTGGTTTGCATTTGTCTTTTCTTCTTCAGTTGAGGTGGATTGGGAACTTAAGAAGATCTAGAGCATTGTTGCTACCCCGAACCTCCTCAAACACTGGACGCCCACCTTTGATGCGAAGCATGAGCGGGTAGACGAGGAACCCATTTGGGTAAGACTTTTGGGCCTTCAGATGCATTTTTGGAATTCCCATCATTTTGAAGCAATTGGAAATCTTCTGGGTCGCTACCTTGAGGCGGACATGTCTTTTGAAAACACTGGGATCATGACTGTGGCTCGCATATTAGTGAAGATCAATCAGCAGAAGGGTTTATATTAGGAGCTCCTTGCTCAATCAACCGTGGGGGAATTTGTTCAGACCTTGGATTACAAGGGAATCCCTTTCTGTTGCCATAGATGTCATGTATATGGACATGGGGTTGTACACTGCCCACTCAAATCCAAAGGAGAAACCCGGAAGACAAAGGAGTTTAGCTCTCCGAACTCTCCCCCACGGAAAAAGTGGGAAGCCCAGCAGGAAGCAGGGGCCAACAACAGCCAGGCTCAATAGACCTCGGGTGATCGAAGCTCAAACAGACAAGAATCGGCCAGTGAACACAACCAGGGCTCGGGGCCACATGCACTTACAACCACTACTCCCCTCTCCTCACCTTCTCTGGAGCATCTTCTTCGACGCGAACACGCTTTATCGGGTATGACAACTTTGGCTACTTCATATACTTATTTGGATTCCGCTCTTCCTTTTTTTTTTTTCTGAGTCTGTCATTTTCCCAGGTGCGAAGTCTCTATCATGTATCAGTCTGGCCCCCTTACACTGCTCTTTCTCCTCCACTTCATCGGTCTATGCACCCTCGCTGGTCACACCTTCCCTAAACTTGGGGGTCTTGGGCCCCTCCTTGCTGACTGACCCTCTACCCTCTACTGGTACTCCTCCTCCACATACTGCAGTTACCCCCCCTTTATTCACTACTCCCCTCTCCCCATCCTCTCGGGTTCCTCTTTTACCCTCATTTCTCCCCTTTTCCCCTGCCTCTCCCTCAACCCTTGTGGACTCCTCTTTAGAAGACAACAGGGTACGATATCACCTTAGGAGAAGTCTGTGATCAAAGAGGCCCCCCAGGAAAGTGGTATTAAATGGGCTTTAGGCAAGGGACTGGGGTCACTCACTCAGACACACTCATTGGGAAAAGGTAGAGGCCACAAATCACACCTATACCTGGCACAAGACAGAGCTAGAATTGACCTGGCATCTGGCATACAATCTTTGATTGAATGGGCCCTTAGAGAAAATCCACCCTTGGACGGAGTTACCTCATGAAAATCCTCCTTTTAACTGTTGGGGGTTGGCGAACCCCACTAAAAAATCATCCTTATGAAGATTGGTTGATCTCCATCTACCGGATATCTTACTTCTTTAGGAAACGCTCGGGGAAAACGTCACCATAGTCAAGACCCTTGAATCCTTACTCATGGGTTGGTCGTTCACAACATTTGATGCTCGAGGACATTCTAGGGGTTTGGCCACTGGTTGGAAGCAGAGGAATTGTAAACTAGAAAATTCTTGGGGCTTCTCCTTAAGGATTGGCCTTACTATCTTTTCTACTGACCTAGGTCGGTCACTCATTGTCATTAATATATATGGACCACACCAGGATAGGCAACTCTACTAGAACTCCCTAACTGAATGTGAATGGTTCCAAAAAAAAGACTTCATCTTGGTTGGCGACCTAAATTTCTCCTTAGGCACCTCGAAGGTATGGGGCCCTCGGGCCGCACCAGATCCCTTAAATAGTTACTTCCTCAATTACCTGGATCAGTGGGGGCTGGTGGATGTAGAACCACAAAAACTCTCCCCTACCTGGTGCAACAGACGGGTAGGGTCAGACAGAGTGGCCAAACGCTTGGATAGATTCCTTCTCACAAACGATCTTCTGGATTCGTCAGCTCTAGTTCGACAATGGGAAACTTTTGGGGGAGAATATGATCACCATCTGATATTGTTCGAATTTGGGAACTCTACTAGAAGGTCGTCCAGCCCCTTCAAATTATTTGAGGGTTGGTTAACTGATCCAACCTTCCTGGAACTAGTAAAGGAGAAAAGGGTTAATTTTTCAGAACCTTCCCAGACCCCAGCAATTGTTCACTTTGTCTAAAACCTAAAGGGACTCCAGTTAGCAACCAAGGAGTGGGGCAAAGAGAAAAAACAAAAGGATGATCAGTATCTAAAGGAAATAGAACAGAAACTAAATGAACTACAATATGGGATCGGTCGGGGCTACCTTAGTCAGGACACAAAATATCTCCTCTTCAGATTAGAAAAAAGTCGCAGGGTCATTCTGGTTGAGAGAGAGGCATAGTGGAGACTAAAGAGTTAGGCCCTTTGGCTTACTTGTAGAGATGAAAACACAAAATTCTTTCAGGCTTTTGCCAAAGGCAGGAAGATGGCCAACACAATCTGGAGCCTTCGGAATCAGAGAGGGGAGGAATTAACAAAATACAACGATCTAGTTGACTTGGGCATTAATCACTTTAAGACACTCTACAAATCTCAGGAGGAGACCTCCCAGATTCATAGAAGAGGATGCAACTGCATAATTATCGAGCCTGGTCACTGAAAAAGAGCTGCTAGAAGTACTACAAACGTTTCAGAAAGGAAAGATCCCTGGACTTGATGGGTGGCCAATTGAATTGTACCTGGGATGCTTTGATGTACTTGGACCTGACCTTCTGAGGGTAATTTAAGAATTGAGGGAAATGGGCCACATACATAGTCCTATTAATGCTACTTTTATAGAACTTATACCTAAATCTGATAACCCGGCCTCCTTTGAAGACTTTCGGCCCATATCACTTTGCAACTGCCTATACAAGATCATATCCAAAGTTATCAGCAGAAGGCTGAAGGTAATCCTCTCAAAACACATATCGGGGGAACAGTTCGAATTCCTTGAAGGCAGACAAATTCACAAGGCTATCGGTGTAGCACAAGAAGGCCTACACAGCATCAAATTAAAGAAGATGAGAGTGGCAGTGATTAAGATAGACCTATCCAAATCATTTGATAGGGTCAATTGGCTATACATCAGAATGCTTCTGATTCACCTGGGCTTTGGCCTGGATAATGGCTTGCTTAAACTTAGTCTCCTTTTCCATACTTCTAAATGGCTCTGCCACAGTTTTTTTTCAAGCAGGGAGGGGACTCCGACAAGACTGCCCTCTCTCCCCCTTACTTTTCCTTCTTGTAGTGGAATGCTTAAGCCGCTTCTTGTCAGAGGCAAGATTGGGCGGATGGTTGTCTGGTATCAAAATATCACTTGGACTTGCTATTACTCACCTACTATTTGTAGATGACATACTCATCCTTTGTGATGGTTCGAAGAGGGATGCAAATCTAATTTTTGAGGGGCTCACACTCTTCAAAGCAGCAACAGGAATGCGCATCAATGCTCAGAAGTCCAATATAATATTCTCTCGACTCGAGAATGAGGATATCCGATACTATTTAGAACTTTTTCCCTTTCAATATCTGGAACTGGAAGAAGGCCTTAAAAACCTCGGTTTCCACTTAAAGCCTAACAATTATAGGAAGAATGATTGGTTATGGCTCCTAGCAAAGCTGGAAAAAAGATTAAAAGTTTGGTGCTATAAATGGTTATCAAGAACTGGTCGACTGGTACTAATAAAGACGGTCCTAGAAGCAATTCCAGTTTACTGGATGTCCCTCTCCTGGATTCCAAAAGGAATACTTGAAAAATCAAGAAAAATGTGCTTCTCTTATTTGTAGAGGGGGAAATCAGATCACCGAGTCTTGCCCTGGGTACGTTGGGAAAGAATTGCAAAACCAAAGGCTTTGGGTGGCTAGGGTCTAAAAAACATCTTTCTCTTCTCAAAATCTTTGGCGGCCAAATCTCCTTGGCGTTTAAGCATGACAACAAGATTGTGGACCCAAGTGACACAACAAAAGTACGTGGCACCACTCTCTATAATCGAATGGATCCGGAGCCCTGGAACCAGATTTGTCAGGATTTTAGTAATGTGGAAGGCAATTCAATGAGCCTTTGATGTTGTTGGAAATTCCTTAGCTTGGAAAGTAGGATCTGGAAACTCCCTCCGCATTGGACGAGATCCTTGGGCAGGCTGCTCGAGGGAACACCTTTTACCAGATGACATTTTCACAACTCTTGAAAGAAATGGCTATTTCCACCTTGCCCAACTTGTCGATCCCACCCACACAACCCTGTGGCAACAAGGATGGAAGTCTGGGAGAACCTTGGAACTCAGTGTCCCCCAAACTATTTACTGGGATTGATATCTCACCGCGCTAAGGAAGGCAACCATACATTTAACAGATGGAGCGGATGAACTCATCTGGGATGGAGACCCGCGAGGCACATACACTCCTAAAGTAGGTTATGTACTACTCAGTATAACACAGGCACAACAAGAGGAAAAATGGTGGTGGAAACAATTGTGGAAGTTACAATACCCAACCAAAGGTAAGCTATTGGTATGGTCTATCCTAGAAAACAAAGTCCCCACCTGGGATATTCTATAGAAGAAGCTCTTTCATGGGCCTAGTTGGTGCCCCCTCTGTCATTCGCAGGAAGAAATGATAGATATCTATTCATGCGTTGTCCCTTCTCTAGCTCTGTCTGGTCGGAAGCCTCCACCTTAAATCCTGACATCGATAGTTGGCATGGAAATACCTTTGAAACAACTCTAAAGGATTGGCTAAAACCGACAACCCCAAATTAATTAAAAGCACTACCAGTACTAACAGCTTGGGGGATCTGCATAGATAGAAATAATACCATTTTTCGGGATGCACTACAATCTCCACTAAGGGTGGCCACTTTATCCTTAAGTATTGCAAAACAATTAAAATTTAAACACCCCTCGGGACGGGGCACGAACCGAACTTCTTGGGAGGAACAGATCAATAAAGAGAGACCCTGGGCATATTTTGATGGCACGGCCTCAAGTGATCAACTCCACTATGGGGGGTGGCTTCTTATACCTTTTGGAACGACACTTCTTCCTCCTCCGAGCTAGGTTGGGGCCTGGCTCTAATAATTATGCCGAACTACAAGCCTTAAAACTCCTTCTACATTTCGCGACAGAAAAAGGAGTAACCAATCTACAAGCCTTTGGGGACTCTTTGACTATTATACAATGGGCTACACAAACACAACTTTGTCACATATCTAGGCTCAGACCCTTTCTAGCAAATATATTGAGGACCATTCCTACTTTTGACACTTTCTCTCTCACACACATTTACAGGGAAAGGAACTCCATGGCTGATAGGCTTTCCAAAGAAGCATTGCACCTAGCTTTCAGAAGCTGGCATATCATAGAACATACTAAGGTTGGCAGTTTTGAGTTCCATAGGTCGTTTCAGGAAGAGCAAGCATAAATGACATATAGATGGCAACCAATTTTGAGTACATAAGCAGGAATACTATGTTGATAACAGAATTACCATTTTTGAAACTCACTATTTTTTGAATATTCAGCCTATGCTCGGGTGAATGCCCACGCATAATATGTAATATTTTGTATTGAAGTTTGTATACTTTTTGAAGATTCACAGAATTGTATGAGACACTAACAGACAATATATATTCATGCTAGCCATACAACAAATATATATCTGCGAATGTAATTTTATACCCCCTTTTAATAAAATTACGACTTTTTTCCTTGGAAAAAAAAACTGTGGCATTGATTTCAACAATGATATAAAAAAAATACAAAATGATATATTTATTTTAGTGATAATACAATGAAAAATTATTTAAAATAATCAAGTAGTTGCATTGGTTTAAGTGATGATCTAATGCAAAACAATAAAGTGTTTTGATTTTAGTGATGATATAGTGAAAATTTGTGTCAGTGATGATATAGTGAAAAATTACTTGGAGCAATAAAGTAGTTGCATTGATTTCAAGGATAACCTAATGAAAAACAATAAGGTACATTAATTTTACCGATGATAATGAAAAATCATTTTGAGCAATTAAATAGTAGTTGAAATGATTTCAATAATGAAAAATATTATGGTACATTGGTTTCAATTAAAGTAAAATAAAAAATTATTCACAATAGTAGAAATATAAAAACTAGCTTATTATTACACCTATTGAAAGAGGTAATAAAAAATAGTTTCCTTTGAAACTTGCTTAGGGATTAATAATCCATAAGGCACAAGGAATCATGTTGGAGAAAGGTACTATTAATATTGGGAAGCAAGAGAGACAGGGTATGACATTTAGTGCAATATCTAGAGTTAAAGATTTGAATGGTCTACGATTTCAACCTCCTTTTTCATATGATTGATAGCAAAAGATGGCAATACTCTCTATGTTCTCAACAAACTGAGGAAACTGGGTAAATTTAAAATGATCAAATTCATCTCAGACAAATTGTTCCACTATACTAAAAACTAAATAAAATGGATTCGCATTGATCATTCTCGATTATATTCTCTATACTTTCAACCAACTGAGGAAAGTTAGTAAATTTGAAATGACTAAATTAATCTTAGACATATACATGTCGGATGAGGTGAGGGGCTCTGCGGCTAGGTTTTGCTAGCCACATCCCTGTATTACCCTGGAGATGGGCGAGTGTGGTGAGGTTGTGAGCCACTTCCAGGGAGAGCGCGGTCGCAGGCGAGGGCGAGGGTGCGGGGCTGGGCAAGAGTGGGTGAGGGTGAGAGCTTCCGAGGCGAGCAGACTTGCATAGCGGTGCGGTGCGATGGATGCAAGGTGTACGTGGATCTGATGGTGATGGAAGAGGGGCACTTCCTTGAGGGCCCGCGGTGTGGAGATGCTCTACGGAAGGTGGAGTTTCGAAATCTGTGCCCTGTTTTGGGGCCAAACTTCTCTATACGTTTACCATTTGTTGTATCGACCTCTACCATTGCTCCAGCTGTGCGGCAGTAATCTTTGGAGCGTTGATGGAGTTTATCTGGGGTTTGCTGCAATGGGAGTTTTGTCCTCTCTTTGGTTTTTATGGTCCCTCTTGACCTCTTCCGCCTTGGATTGAAGAGGTTTTGGACCAGAGCTTTAAGCTCCACTGGGAGTGTGTGGTTTATTGTTTAACACTTTGAGGTCCTTTAGGTTCGTGCGGTGTTGGATAATCACTTTGAGGTCCTTTGGGGGCGTGCGGCTTTTGGTTCAGTTTCTTTTCTGCGTTTTGTTTAGGGTTGTTACCCCTGTTTTGATTCTCATTTTAAAGCCTGTGTGCTGGTATTGGTGAATTTCTGGTTCCCTTTGGGGATGTAGTAATATTTTTTGAGCATGATCTATGGACTAGTTTTGTAATGATCATCAGTTATGGTATTGAAAATGTAAAAAAAAAATATTTTCAATAATATAATTTGAGCAAATTTTCTATTGGAAAATATACATAATGTTGATCATCTATAAATTATGTCACTGTAATAAAAACTAAAGAAGATAGACTGGCATCACTTCTTCTAAGTAATACTCTCTATACTTTCAACCAACAGAGGAAAGTGACTAAATTTTAAATGATCAGGTTAATCTTAGACATATACATATACATAATGTTGATCATCTACAAATTTTGTGTGACTGCACACGACTGAAACCAACCTAGATCCATCTTAAATCCATATATATCAAGCAATGAGAGGGATAAAATCTCTCGAGGTGAAAATCTTTAACCTTTCCTCAAGTTTTGCTCTATAAAAAAGGTTTTCACCTTGAGAGATTTAATCCCCCTCGGTGCTTAATAGATCTGGAGTTAAGATGGATCTAGGTTGGTTTATATTATATAATATATTATGTTATATATTATAATTTATTAG
>SNQJ01S0004250.1:275579-292768 GCA_010110895.2 Picea sitchensis
CAATCCATCCCCTCAAAGAAGGTTCATGATTTGTAAATTACCATGGATATTCCACTAGAATAGTTTGTCACAATAGATCTTACAAAATTCCAAAATCCCTTATTATGCAGTATTTTACTTTAGATTCAAACTTAATATTACTATCTTAGTGCGCAAAATACTAAAATAAATTGAAATTGAAATGAAAGGAGATGAGAAACACACCATCCACACAATGAACACAAGATGTACTTTGGGAAAAACCCAACTAGAAGGTGAGGCTTATGCTTTGATCTTTTTTTCTCTATTATGCAATGCAAATACAAAGAAAGTGTTCTCTCTATGGAGTTGTTATGGATGTTGTGGCATGTATGGTTACTAAAAGATCTTCTACTTCCTTTATTTAGCCTAAATATCCCACTCCTAGATGCTCTACTCAACTATGGATCAATAAAGAATATCATAAGAATGAACCCTTTACTATCTGATGCAGGAGCATCACCATCAACATTCAAAGGAAACATATGGAGGATAGCTCAGCATCCAGCACGCATTTTTCAAATTGGTTTTGATCCCAAGGAGGGCGCATCAACGTAAATTTTTGAAACCATTGTAATTAAAGACATTTTTTAATTTTTTGAGGCTGAAATCATTGTAAACAATCCAGAAGATTGTATTTTCTTTAATGAAAGATAGGATTGTACATATACTAAGCATCAGCTCGTATCTGAGAATAATTTCCATTTATTATAATAAGGCTAAGTAGGAGAATGTCTTAATTGTGATAGGATAACATTTGAGTAGGTTGGAGGGAAGGCTCGAGAAGCCCCTCGTGTATAAATATATGTAATCTATGCCCAAATGAGGATGTTGAATCTTATCGTTAAGATTGTTGAGGTTATTATCATTATTGTTGAAGCTATTTTTTTGTTGTTAAGAGTTGTGGAGAATAATCTGAGAGATTTATGAACTCATGTACATATTTTTCTGAATGAATATAACCAGAGAGGTTTGAGGGATCAAAAGGATCCCAAGAGCTTATTTAGCTCCCAATTTTGAACGATCCTAGACTGGGAGGTCGCACAGGCCCCAGGGTGTGGTGGGGGTCTGCATCAAGTGGTATCAGAGCCCATAATTTTTTTTTTCTAATACCATCAAAAGGTATCTAAGTGAGCATTGAAATTTGTTTGTAGACGACAAGAAAAAGAAAGAGATGTATCTGGTATCATCAAGTGGTATAAAGAGAAGGGAATTGAACTATGTGTGAAAGCAAACTTGGAACCATGCCACCGAGAAGACGCAGAGATAGACCTATAGCAAATCCATCTATGGAAGAAGATATGATATGACTTCGTGCTGCGACATTGGGCGCCATGGAGACGGTGCAAAGAAGAGCACCTGAAGCCGGTGACATCGACAAAGTTGAAAATGAGGATGTTGAAGAAGAAGAAGTTGCAAGAGAACACACAGCAAAGGAGAGACTGTTGAGAGTTGTTGTTAAAATGGGAGCCAGAGAAAAAATGGAAGTCCCAATGTATGAAGGAAATTTAGATGTTGAAGAACTGCTTCGTTGGATAAGTGATTTAGACAAGTACTTTGACTATGAGGAGATTGATGATAAAAATAAAGTGAAGCATGTTGTGACCAGATTGAAGGGACATTCAACGCTATGGTGGGACAAATTGCAAGCTGACAGAATATGCAAAGGTAAGTCCAAGATTAAGAGTTGGGATAGAATGGTAGCTAAGTTAAAAGCTAAATTCATACCCAAGGAATATCAGATCAATCTGTTCAGGAAGTTACAAAATCTTAGATAGAAGTGTTTGTCAGTGGAGGAATACACTAAAGAGTTCTACAAGTTGAACATAAGAGAGGGATATAGAGAGAATGATGAAGAAAAAGTTTCCAGGTATATCAATGGCCTGAGATATGAAATTCAAGATGAGATCAGCATGATGACAATGAGAATTGTGGAGGATGCTTATCATGTAGCCTTGAAAGCAAAGGAAAATTTGGCCAGAAGACAAAGCCAACGAAACAGAGGAGAAGGAACCACCAGAGAGAAGTTCCAGAAATTCAGGGAAGAAGCTGGAGGATTTAATAGTCAGGCAGAGAGAGGAGGAAGTTATAGAGAGGGATACTTTGAAGGAAGAAACCCTTTTCCCAGAGATAGAGGAAGAGGCAGAGGAGGAGAAGTGAAGTGCTATGCATGTGGAAAGACAGGGCATATGTCTTGGGAATGTCCTGAGAAGAAGAAAGGAGGAGGTAGAGAAGCTCACATTTCTTAAGCAAAGAAGAGGAATGTGGAAGAAGAAATGAAGGCAGAAGCAGTAGAGGAGGGAAGGTCCTTCATGATGAGGAAAGTTATCGTGAAGGCAGAAAAGGAGGCAAGAGAACTCATTCAGAGGAACAGTCTGTTCAGAACTGCTTGCAAGACCAAGGACAGGGTATGCAAAGTAATCATAAACAGTGGGAGTACTGATAATTTGGTATCCACACAGATGGTGGAAAAGTTGAAGTTGGAGATGACTACACATCTCAATCCATACAAAGTGTCGTGTTTGCAAAAGGACACCAAGTCATGGTAATTCGATAACGCAAAGTTGAATTTAAAATAGGTAGTTATAGAGATGAAATCCTATGTGATGTTATACCCATGGACATTTGTCATGTTTTGTTGGGAAGACCATGGCAATATGACAGAAATGTCATACATGACGGGAGAAAGAACATGTATATTGTTGAGAAGAATGGGTGTAAGCATATGTTGATGCCAATAGAAGACAAAGGAGTTAAGGAAGAAGCTAGTTCGAGTATACTTATCATGAGTGGGAAGGAACTCTTGAAAGAAGTCAAGAAAGACCAAGAAATGCAATTTACTGTTGTGAGAAAGCCAAGAGTCATCCTTACGAACACATCTATGGATGATTTTCCTGTGGAAATCCAAGAGTTGTTAGATGAATTTGTTGATATTTTGGTGGATGAGTTACCTCACTCTTTACCGCCCATAAGGAGTATCATTCATCATATCGACCTTATTCCAGGAGCAAGTTTTACAAATAAAGCAGCATACAGGTTGACACCTCAAGAGAATGAAGAGGTCAAGAATCAAGTCCAAGAGTTGTTGGATAAAGGTTTGATCACAAAGAGTTTGAGCCCATGTGTAGTACCAAATGTGTTGATTCCAAAGAAAGATGGAGGTTGGAGAATGTGCACAGATTCACAGATTCTAGAGCCATCAACAAAATAACTATCGGGTATAGATTTCCTTTACCCAAAATGGGTGATTTAATGGATTGCTTGAGTGGAGTAAATTATTTTTCCAAGATAGAATTGAAGATTGGCTATCACCAAATAAGGATGAGAGAAGGGGATGAATGGAAGAAAACATTCAAAACGAATGAAGTATTGTATGGGTGGTTAGTTATGCCATTCAACTTAACAAATGCCCCAACTATATTTATGAGATTGATGAATGAAGTGCTCAAGGATTTTATCGGTAAGTTTGTGATTGTGTATTTAGATGATATTCTAGTTTTCAGTAAGACTAGAGAGGAACATCTCAGACACTTGAGGATGGTGTTGAGGAGGTTACAACAGGAGAAGTTGTTGGTAAATCTAAAGAAATTTTCTTTCATGAAGATAGAACTTATATATCTGGGGTTTGTAATCTCTTTGAATGAGTTGAAGATGGATTCAGAGAAGGTGAGGGAAATCAAAGAATGGCCTTCTCCAAGAAGTGTGTTCGAGGTAAGAATTTTTCATGGGTTGGTGAGTTTTTATAGGAAATTCATTAGGAAATTCAGAAGTATTTGTGCACCCATACTGGACACCATAAAGAAAAAAACACAGATCTTTTAACTGGACAGAGGAAGCTGAGAAAGGATTCAGAGTATTTTAAGAGAAGATAATAGAACAACCAATGTTAGTTCTTCCAAATTTTAAGAAGACATTTTAGGTAAGATGTGATGCAAGTGGAGTAGCCATTGGCGTGGTTTTAAGCCAAGACAATAAGCGTGTTGCTTATTTTAGTGAGAAGTTGAATGACACCAAGAAGAAGTATTCCACATATGACAAGGAATTTTATGTTGTAATACAAGCCTTGAAAAAATGGAGACATTATCTTATCCCGAAGGATTTTGTCTTATATAGTGAAAATAAAGCTTTGCAATTTATAACCAGACAAGGGAAATTGAACCAGAAACATGCCAAATGTGTAGAATTCATGCAGAATTTTACTTTTTTCATTAAGCATATTAGTGGTAGTGGTAACAAAGTTGCATATGCTTTGAGTTGGAGATGTTTGGCCTTGCAGGAATTTCAAGTGGAGATCTTGGGATTTGAACACCTCAAGGAGATGTATCAAGAAGACCCTGATTTTAAAGAAGCTTACGAAGCATGTGAAAACCCTTTGTTAAGGGACAAGAATCAGTGGATGGATTGTTTGATACAAGATGGATTTTTGTTCAAAGGGAGCCAATTATTTATTTCGAAATTCTCAATGAGAGACAATATATTGAAGGAGATGCATAGTGGAGGATTGGCTAGACATTTTGGCCATGATAAAACATATGTGCAACTAAGTTCTTCGTACCATTGGCAAGGTATGAGATCTGATGTGAAGAAATCTGTGGACAAATGCAGATTTTGCGAGTATGCTAAAGGAAAGCAACAGAACACTGGGTAGACCATTGCCTATTCCAGACAGGTCGTGGAATTCCATAAGCATGGATTTTGTTCTGGGATTTCCAAGAACCCAGAGGGAAAGTGATTCCATATTTGTAGTAGTTGAAATATTTTCGAAGATGGCGCATTTCATACCGTGTCACAAAACTAGTGATATACTCATATAGAAAAAAAAAAATTCAAAGAGATCGTGAGATTACATGGGTTACCTAGAAGTATAGTCTCAGACAGAGATACCAAATTCGTGGGACACTTTTGGAGGACTTTGTGGAAGAAACTGGGGACAAATTTTTCTTTTAGTTCAACATATTATCCTCAGACAGACGGACAGACTAAGGTGGTGAATCAAAGTCTAGGAAATTTGTTGAGGAGTTTGGTCACTGAACATCACAATCAGTGAGATCAGATCCTACCCCAAGCGAAATTTGCATATAATGACTCACGAAATAGGAGTACTGGTAAAATCCCATTCCATATAGTATATGGAATGCATCCAAGAGGAATCTTAGAGTTGAGGAATTTGGGACAAGATGAGTTCTGAAGTGCAGGAGCAGAATACTTTGCTGCAGAGATGCAGAAGTTGCGTGATCATATCAAGAGACAGATACAAGAAAGCATCCAAAAGTATAAGAGCCGAGTAGATCAGAAAAGAAGAGAATTTCATTTTGAAATAGGAGATCAAGTTTTAGCACACCTGAGGAAGGAAAGATTCACGAAAGGGAAATATAAAAAGTTGAAGATGAAGAAGATAGGACCTGTAAGATCCTTAGAAAGTTTGTTGCAAATGCTTATGAGATTGAATTGTCAGAGGACATTGGAATATCACTGATATTCAATGTAGTAGACCTATACCCTTGCATGATGGATGATACATAAGGGATAAATGATCAAAAGGAGATTCAATGTGAGAAACAGATGCCCACAACAAAGAAGCTACAGATGGAGAAGATTCTAGACAAGAGGATTGCTAAGAAGACCAAGAGGAAAGTTTATTTTGAATATTTGGTTAAGCGGAAAGATCATCCAGAAGAGGATGCCAGTTGGATGGATGAAGGTGATATCCAGAAGCATGGAAAAATAGTACAGGAGCTCATGGAGAGGATTCCATGAATATTTTGTCCTAAGGAGTATGATGCAGGAGCATCACCATCAGCATTCAAAGGAGATATATGGAAGACAACTCAACATCCAACATGTGTTTTTCAAATTGGTTTTGATCCCAAGGAGGGTGCATCAGTATAAATTTTTGAAGCATTGTAATTAAAGAAATTTTTAAATTTTTTGAGGCTGAAATCATTGTAAACAATCCAGAAGTTTGTGTTTTCTTTAATGCAAGATAGGATTGTACAGATAATGAGCATCAACTCGTATCCAAGCGTAATTTCCATTTATTGTAATAAGGCTAAGTAGGAGAATGTCTTAATTGTGGTAGGATAGCATTTGAGTAGGTTGGAGGGAAGGCTCGAGAAGCCCCTCATGTATACATATATGTAATCTATGCCCAAATGAGGCTGTTGAATCTTATTGTTAAGGCTACTGAGGTTATTATCATTGTTGTTGAAGCTATTTTTTTGTTGTTGAGAGTTGTGGAGAAGAAGTTGAGAGCTTTATGAACTCATGTACATATTTTTTTGAATGAATGTAACTAGAGAGGTTTGAGGGATTAGTAGGGGCTCGAGAGTTGATTCAACTCCCAATTTCGAACGATCCTAAACCGAGAGGTCGCTCAGGCCCCAAGGTGTGGTGGGGGTCTGCATCACTATCCTAGCAACTTGGTGTTTAACAATGTCTTGATAGCCATCTAGGGCTAGAGTTAGGGTTTTGCATGCCCAACTCCCAATTAATGCTAGGGTTTTGGACCCTCTAGAATCTTCTTGAAAGTCCACATGACTAGCTCCACATGTGTGATTAATGGAGATTGATGTGAAATCTACTTAGTATCACGTTGGTCAACATGATAGGTCAACTTATGGGAGGTGTAACTTCCTCATATGAACTCAGATTGAAGTGATATTCACACCATTGTAAATCTCTTGATGTGTAGAACAATGCCAAGAGGATGAGAACTTTGTTCACAAAGTTTTGACCTTGAACATGGTCATTTGAGGCCTCAATGGCTCCAAAATTTTATGTATCCCAAATCAATAAAGTAGGTATTGCACATAAAATGGGCCCTAAAATCCAATAGCTCCATTTTTTCCACCCATAAATTACCAAAATATATGACAAATTATATATTGATCCATTTCAAATTAGTTCCAAAGGGACTAATTGTAGAGTTGGATCACGATTTCCAAGATTCGAAGGGACTTCCAAATCCTTGTTGGAATATGATTTATCATGTTCATGTAGTATTTTCATTCCCCTTAACAGGGTTTCATTTGCATCTTCAATCCTACTAGAGGATACCACCATAGACATGTATTTTTCTCCTTTCTCTAAGGAAAAATTTGTTTCCGCAATCAAATCTTATGGACAAGCATTGATATCCTACTCTGGAGATGTTTCTTATTGAGTTTATGTAGGATGATAATCTACAAAATCTGAATAAAGTTGTTCTGGCAATTGTCGGAGCTTTGGTTTAGATTTGTGGCTCTTTTTCCTTTTTGGGTGAGGTCTCACTTGAGGGTAAGAGTCCTAAAAATTAATCGTTTGACATTTTTGGCACCACAAAGTTGTTTTCTCATAATCTAATATTTAAGTCTATAGAAAGTTTTCCCATTATAGAATTAAATTGTCCAGTAACCCCTGACTCATGTCAAGCTCAACACAAAGTTGGGTATATCATGTAAGGAGAGCCTTTGAATATGATCAATATCTACTTTTACAAATTTGCTCGAGGCATTCCCAATATGTACAAACATTGGTGAATACACCAAATGTATTGACAAATTGGGGAGATGAACCTAAAGAAGAATTGTGGTGGGATTCATGGTGGTAGGGTTGAATTTTGGGAACCATGGAGTAATAAATGGACCTACTCTTCCCTAGAATTAGAGTCCCTTCTCAAGGACTTTATGATCATCAATGAGGTTTGTTAAATAAACAATGAAGAAAAATTTTGAACATAAATATAGATCACAGTCTTTTGTCTAAGTGGAATGAATCCATTGGTACAATTGATATGTAGGAGGTCATAATCAATTGAATTGACATATTACAACATTAGAATCATGGTATGAGAGTAGCCCAGAGACCATCATCTATAGCTTTGAAACTTCATTGGATTTCTCCATGATATATGCATTAGGTAGATGGGATGAAGAAACTCCAAAAAGTTCATTATTGACAACATCTTTGAAGGAGTGAGGTTTTGAGGAAGAGTGTGTATCTATACCCCTTGCAATTCCACAAAGTCTAAAACCAAAAACAACATTGCATCTTTATAAATTCTATAACTAGAAAGAAAATAGAGGTCATACGATTGTTTGACCACATAAAGAAGTCATCGTTGAACCACATGGATCCCCAATTTGAGCACAATGTTTGTTTGATGGATTTGATCAAGATGAATGAGTGAACCTATAATGTTATGGTATCCCCCTTAATATACCTCACCAATATTTGATATGTCTCCCCATGGTCAATACTATGATTAGATGGTTTGTCAACACAAGTGAAAATAGAGGCAGTGGTTTCCTTTAACAATTTACAACTAACATCAATAATATGGTGAGCCCCATACGAGGCATCCTAGAGACATTCAGGGTAATGAAGCTTGACCTGATAATACTTGAATATATTAATCTCAAAAGATGGCAAAACTTGGGGCAAAGCATATAAGAGAGAGAGTTGAATCGACATTGGAAGCCAAAAACTATGATTTACCTTGAACCATCACTTGGGCCATGTAAATGTTATCTTGTTTCAGTGATTTCCCATAGACCTTCTACCTCACCATCCATAGGCTATCTACGAAGGGATCCTTTGATCAAGGTGGATATCGATGGGCATCCACCCCTTCCATTGAATCAACACAGTCATTAATTTGTTTTTTTACCATTGGTAGTTTATGAGCCTGTGGTTTTGGTAAACCATGGTATACACCCATGGTATTTGCAAGGTGGAGAAAAATAAAACAAATAACAATAATAAAGTGGTGAAAATATTTTTGCTTCAGTCATATCTTTTCACTATTTTATTATTATTTTTTGTTTTATTAATTGGTTTTTACCATTGGTGGTTTATGAGCCTATGGTTTTTGTAACTTGTGGTATTTGTAAGGTGGGATAAAGAAAATAAAACAAATGATAATAATAAAATAGTGAAAAGATATGACTCTTAAGTGAAAAGGCACTCATTAGTAATATATATACAGGCCCTCTCATTTGTAAAACATCATCTCATTTTTCCTTCATGATGTAGAAAAAAATATTTATTTTCAGAGCATTGTGAACTTAATAAGAGTGTCCACTTAAATCCCATAGACCTTTTGGCACTTTTCCTCTGACAATTATGGTTTTGGACTTTAAGAGATATTTCATATGTTTAAAGGCCACCCTTTCATCCTCTTGTAATAGCTTCTTGGTGAATGAGCATAGTCGACATCTCTCCCTTTCAGAGATAAGCTACCACCATTCTAAGTTGGCGTTTGTTCTATAATATTATGTTATTTAATAAAGAGTTGGGTTCTTACTATAATATTGTGCTCACTACTATATTTCTTTGTATATGTGTTGCATTTCCTTGTATTCCTTTCATTTCATTCCTTATGCAGTCTGGGTCATCGTTTCATCCTAGATAGTCCCAACACTCTACATGGCATGCCAAAACAATGATAGTCACATCCAAAAATGCTAGCTCTTGGAATGAATCTCCTTGTCCCAATTTTGATATCAATAGATCTGTAGAGGAAGAGGTGGTATAGCTTGTGAGGTGAATAATTGTACCAAGACAATGCCCTACATTAGGCCTTTACTCCTAGACTTAGCAATATTGCCATCATCAACACTTGATGCTACACTCTTTGTCTTGGTATTGGTGATGTGATTGAGATTTGGTCTACTAGTGTTGTGCCCTTTGGTTCCATTTATTTTTTCATTTGATCATTTGTAAGCTCTTGGAACCCTTTTGAAACAACAACAACAACACTAATTAAAAGCATCAATCTTCCCTTTATAAATCTAGTTGATGTTCCTAAGTAACCCTTAGCAATAATATAACCTAAAAATTTCAGTAGAAGACCATACTAGGGTGTTGATGAGTCTAAATCCATGGGGCTCTTAATCATAGTCAATATATTAGAATGGCCATTCTCTTTGGAAGTTGCAAACTACCCTGAATGGGAAATCTCATCATAGAACTATGAAAATCCTAAAACTACCTCTTCCTCCATATTCATCCCAAAACTAAAATGATACGATGCTTCCTACCTTCAACACCTAAGCTAAGGAATTGTTCTCATTTTATGGATTACAAGGAATTGTTCTCCTTTGAGATCAAATAATTCAAGCCATTGTTTAACATATCAAACCTAATGAAATGAACTCAGCCTATGCATAATATATTCATCAAACATATATACTCCATTCCACAATTGGAATACTAGTCCCCAAATCCAAGAAAAAAACCACTTATTCTATCCAAGCAAAATATTATTGGAAGGCTTATAATCCCTTGGCCTATCCTAAGGACCACATAGATGTGGATAGTAGAAAATTGGTTACCCAAGATAAAATGCTAGGAAAAATTGTTTTCTTGTGGCTAAGGGTATTTTATATTTATTCCAAAATAGGTAGGATAGAAATTGATTTTTCACTATGGAACTCACTCCATGGGACTTCAGGGAATGTTCTTAACTTGGTATTTCCTAGACATCAACATAGAAGAGGAGATCACAATAGCCCCTATGTGGGTTAGGTTTCCCCACCTTCAAATAATATTTTAGGAAGAAATTACCTTCATAGCCATTAGGGATAAATTGGGTTGATACATTGACCGAGTTGAACCAAAAGGAAATTTGCATACCCACATTAGAATATGTGTAGAACTAAAATTGGAGAAGGGCCTTCCAGAGTTGTTGCAAATAACCATGGATGATTGGAGCCACTGAAAAGAATTAGATTATGAGCAACTCCCCTTCAAGTGCAACACTTTCCATGAGTACGAGCATTTTTTTATAAGTTGCCTACGGACTCATGAGGATCTGACTCTCCTCGAGCCTTCCAAAACCCTCCAATTAGATGGAGTAGAACCCATTTATGCTAGTAAATGTAAGCATATAAAACAATA
Organism: Picea sitchensis; assembly: GCA_010110895.2. Classification (NCBI taxonomy): domain Eukaryota; kingdom Viridiplantae; phylum Streptophyta; class Pinopsida; order Pinales; family Pinaceae; genus Picea; species Picea sitchensis. Next base: position 286,476 of record SNQJ01S0004250.1, read on the forward strand.
GACTAAGGTGCTCAACAAACACAGATGAATCGTTAAGGATTGTCCAAATAAAACATCAATAGATTTGAGGTCCTTGAACATTTAGAAGCCGTGGAAAAGGAAAGTGAGGGGTGGGGAGGTAGACAACACCAAAACATTCTGAGGATATAATTGAACCCTTAATCAAGACTCTAGAAGATCAAGAGGGGTTATACCAAAAGAAATAGAAACCCCTCAAGCCTCGTTGGTGGGTGATGAAAAGATCAGTCATCCAACTCTACATATGACTTTGGAAATGGGGAAAAGACCCCAAGCACCTCTAGCATTACACCTTCAAGCACTAGAGATGCTCAAAATGGTAAGTTCACCCCCTGCTTTTGGAATCTTTTATATCGGTGCACTAAGAAAAAATGCATCTTATAGCTCACCCCGACTCACAAGAGGGAGGAAGACCAATCGATAATGCCAAAAAATAGAAGCAAAACAAAACAAGGCACATGATACTCATAGTTTGCTTTCTGCTTATTATAGTGAAGAACTTATTATATAGCTACATCTAAAATTATATATCTATTATGATTTGTTGAGTAGTTTTGTTGCTATTACAATTTGTGAGGCAATGCACTTACCAGGCCCAGAAAACTTGGAATTGGAATGTTAAGAAAAAGAAATTTCTAATTGATGGACTACATGTTTTTGGTAGCATGCTATGACCAAACTTTAAAATTTTGGTATTGCAATGTTATCCAATTATGCAACATCTTTTTCCAATACAAAATATACTTATGATTGTGAGAAAAATTATGAAAATATGAAAAAGGAAAATTTGTGGGTTTTTATGACTTAGTATGAGACTAATGTTCTTGATGATGGGCAACGTGATCCCCTAAAATGCATTGGATCAAAAATTCACATATAGTAAGCCCATTATAACTTCATAATATGTTGTTCAACTATCGAAACCTACACTCCAAGACTCTTCAATCTAGACATAAATGTTGTATTCAATGGAATTCAATCCAATAAGTGTTCAACCAAGAAATAGAACTTGAATATTTCCCACACCAACTTGGGACCTTAACCAATTGCGCCACTAGATCATATTAAAGTGATGTGGTGGGGCATGGAAAGTTACCCATGTGAACATAAAGATAAATCTTATCTACAAACATGTGCATAATTACAACAAAGGCATTTTGTTAAGTGAGGGTATCTCTTAATATAGTTTGTCACATAATTACTATTGTGAATCTAGACTAACTAGGATCATACATGAGCTTAAACTCCATACACGACCAACTATAGAAAGACAATATATTCTATATCTGATGATTAATTACAAGAGAGAGTTCTCAATTTATAGGATTGAGGAGGCCCAACAAATACCTAAGATTAGTTGGGAAGTTGAGAGAATCTACGTGAGCTTAACTCACACAGTTGTCATGTGTTTAGAATAGATACAATCTAAAAAAACACACCAACACCCCCCCATAAGTGAAACGTAGGGAGCAACAAAGAAGAACAAAGATGGGTCTCGACAACAAGGCTTGATAAGATACCCATGTACAAACTCTCATAATTGGAGAAAAAGAGAAAAACATGTATGAAAAAACTCATCTCCAAAAGAGAGCAAAATGTCAGTGTTGAAAATGGCATTGGAGCTTAAACTAAAGAAGATCCCACAAATATGCATTGAAAAACAAGAGCATGAGGCTTGCAGGGGTTGAAATCTCCAATCAAGTAGTATGACCAAACTCTAAAGAAGAGGGCCAAGTAACCTCAAAGAAATTGGTTGAATTTTGAAGCAGAATAAAATTGGTTTTAGAGACATGAGAATGGAAAACACTAACAACCATCACATAAATTCTTCAAAAAATAGGTATTGGTGAAGAAGTAGAACAATGTTTCAAACATAAGCAAACACCATCAACCATAAAAGAGAATTGAGGCATGTGGGTGTCTAAAACTCCTAACATAAAGCATGGACAAAACTCTAAAGAGGTCCAAGAACCCCAAGTTGTTAACGCCATCAAAAATCCATGTAGAAATCCAAATTCTAACTTAAGCAAAGACATCGATCCTCTAAAATGAGTCCCAACTTAGAAAGCCAAATGAGGTACTCATGTACAATCGAAAAAAACATCATAAAATGAGTGTCCTTATGGATGCCAATCCATCTCACTTGAATGCATGGGTCACTAGTTTCTACAACTGTTGAGTCAAAATAGGAATCGGTGCTTGATATGAGGCTCACTCTTAAAAATAGTTGATGTCGAACAAAACAGTGAATCGTGAAGAATCACATGAGGAAGCATTGCACACCATCCCCCCAGAATGTTGAACCGAGTGGAAAAGATAATGGCAATGGATGACTAAAGTATGGAGTATGAGCTAAAGGCGACAAAGATGAAAAAAAACCTAAGCAATAAACACTCTAAAGTGGCGAGCTCCAAGAGACTATGAAACAAAGCAGTACATGGAGACAAACGTCTGGTTACACTCCTAAAATTATCTGCACGAGTGACACAAAATCCAGTACTCAAAGGGGCAGAATGAGAGATACCATAAATAGCCATCATGGACAACAATCCTCGCTATGGATCCCGACAAACAAGTCCATATACAATAAAGTGGCAGACAATTATGCCACGAACCTCCAAATAAAAACACAAACTCACAGAAACCCCTTTGGATGCAAAGGAAAGGGAATGAATGTGCTTCCACCGACCCACACAAAGCATCACATTGGATCTCAAGGTCATGATCTCTAGAGAGAGAAAGAGAGTGGTTTGCAACAACAAAGGTCTGCAATATGGCCAAATCAGATTTACAAGGCTATGGTACACCCAAATTGCAAATAAAATCTACAAGGCCATACTATAACCAATAATTCCATGAAGGAATCAGATGCATAGGCCACAAAAAAAAATTTCTTGAGAACACAGCATGGGAAATCTCTGTGTACTTCCCCACATTTTGTGGATGGTAAACGGGGTAAACCGTTCGGCCTGATTATAGGTCTAACCTGGTGGGGACATCAAGTGAGGCCCTAAACAGGGTCTTGGCCAAGGATTCGACCCCAAAACCTCATTTGAGCAAACAACGACACTCATCCACTCGAGCTAACGCACCGAGCTATAGGCCACAAACATTGCAGAGGTCGCATGTATAATTTTACAGATCTCATCCGTGGTCAAAGCACCAACAAGACAACCAACAATGATATGAAATAAAGCACAAACATTAGATCTCTCCGCGGTTGATCAAACTTATAGTCAAATCAGGCCTAGGAAATATCAGAGGCCTTAGTCTACGTGAATTGGTCAAAATCGTCCAAAGCCAAAGTCAAGACAGAGCCCCCAAATTCTCCTCTTAAGTGGAATCGGCCCATTTGAATATATCAAAAGAGATATATATTTGCGGCAATAGCAAACCACATGAACATAATATCAGCAAAGGCACCACCCGAATTATGCCAAGAAACCGTGTTGAACACCATCCCTACCATCGGTTGTCCAAGATGAGAGCGAGGTCACGATATCAATCATTAGATCTCCCAATGGAAGGAGTTGTAGCACCCCCCGTGGTATTCATTAGAGTCGGAATCGGCCTGCCCTGGGCTCATTGGCGGGCATAGGCAGACAGGTGTAGCGAGCTTGAGATATTGGGGGCATTTGGTCCAATTACATTGCAGCTCACGGCAACAGCCCTGAAGATATAACAAAACAGTGGATCCATGAAACTTTCTTCCTATCCTCAACATTGAGTATTGAATGGGACAACCAATGGTATCAATCATGCCACCTCCAAATCTCCAGCATGTGCTCAACTACCTTTCAAACGCCCCACTCAGTCCCTCCACAATGTGATTCTCTATAATTTGCACGAGCTTCAAAGGAAGTGGAATTGCACTTGAGCTACAATGACAAAGGCCAAAATCCCCAAACCCCACGCGATCTGCAAGAGGAGGCCGCCGCCAATTGTAGCAACAATCTGACCACAGGACAAGATGCCCCGCCTCACCACCAACTAAAACAAAAAATTGAAGCAATGGAGAAAGCTCTGTGTCTTTCTCCGATACCATATTGTAAATTTAGACTAACCAGTATCATACACGAGCTTAAACTCCATATACGACCAGCTATAGAATGATAATATATTTTATATTTGATGATTAATTACAAGAGAGAGTCTTCAATCTTATAGATTGAAGAGGCCCAACAAATACCTAATATAAGTTGGGTAAGAGAATCTACGTGAACTTAACTAACACAATTGCCATGTGTTTAGAATAGATAAAATCTAAACAAACACACCAACAATTACAACAAAGTCATTTTGTGAAGTGAGGATGTCTCTCAATATAGTTTGTCACTCCATTCTTATTGACATTTACCATTTACCCATAATAAAGGCATTTTGTGAAATGAGGATGTCTCTCAATATAGTTTGTCACTCCATTCTTATTGACATTTACCCATAACGTTTTCAATTGCCATGTGGCTTGGTTAAACACTTGAGAGTTGTCATTTCTCTCCAACTTCCATCATAGCGGGTTTTTCTTAACTCTTCTCTGGTTAGGACCCACTACTAAATACCCTGCCACTTTCATAGTGTTTTGAACTACCTACAACACATTTAGCATTGAGACATGGACAAATTTGTAGTGATCATGACTCCCAATTTTATCAGAGACATGGACAAATTTGTAGTGATCATGACTCCCAATTTTATCAAAATCTCAAATCATTTGTGTTCAATTTATCGATTGAGGGATACTTGTAGCAAAGGAAAAATTTACCCGAACTTCTATCCATTAAATTTGGGCTTAATTGTAAGAATTAGTTGTTGAATTATGGTTTGAAGAGAAGGGATTCATGGAAATTGGAGATTTGCTTTTCTAGGTTACAAAGCTTGGGGAAAACCCTCGAGTACTTCCCCTCATTTTGAAGATGGTACCTAGGATAAACCCTAGAACCCTAGAATCTTCAGGGCACAAGGTTGATCAACAACAAGGCTCAAAGTCATTACAACAATATACTTGTTATGAGTTCAACATGTCATTTACGAGAATTGAACTTGTGTGGGAAAGATAACAATTATTCCTCTGAACCACTCAAGCTAAACCCAATTTACAAGAGGCAATGGAGATTATAAACAAAGACAAACAATTATAATGGCATTTATGTGCTCATGTTCAATATGGCATATTGGGAGGGAGTCTCAAACAAAGGGGACAAATGGATTGTAAAGTTGAGATGCCACCATTTAATTTTTTATGCTAATCTTGAATTTCTAACTTAATTTTTTTAATATTGTATGAAATGATTTTATTAATAACTATTAATTTGTTCAATTACTATGAATATGACTATTGTATTGTTGGGCTATAATTTTCAAATAAAAGAAAAGTTGTATGATGAGATTAAATATTATAATATTATGAAAATATTAAAATAATTTTATATAATTTTAGAGAAATAAATTATATTATAATATTAGTAATTTACAAATATATTTAGAAAAATATTTTTAAAATAAAATAAATAATCTCTTTATAAACACAAAATTATAATGAAATTAGTTTATAAACACAAAATATAATGAAATTAGTTTATAAATAATAATTAAATTAGATAATAGGTTATTCACTCATAACACAAAGGATAAAAGATAAATTATATTATTAACACCCATTTAAATTAATTTGATTGGTTAAACATGTGCTAAGCTATTAAGCTCTTTTATTAAAAGAGGGAATCTAACTTTAAAAGGTCAAACACACAACCCATGGGTTAATGTTCATAAAAGATGCAAAAATAATGTTCATAAAGATGCAAAAATAACTTTCAAACTATGCAAAAGACACTTCCACACACACACACATATATATATATAATAAAACACTATATATATCACTAATCGTAAATGTCATTTGTAAGGTTGTAGTCTAGTTGTCAAGATAAGGCACCACCATGCAAACGACCTAAGTTCAAATCTCAATGAGCATAGATCTCTAAAACAATATGTGTTAGTTGAAATTAAAACTCTCCATGTTGAAGTGACTCGTGATAATGTATAGTTGGCAATCATAGCCCTCCATGGATAGAAATGTGTTTACCCTTACCCAAAAACATCGACTTTAATGATACTTATGATGTCAATGGTGACATCTGTTGAAATAATGTAACTGCGAAGAGCATTCTTATTATTATTTTGTTATTGGATTAAATCCCCATTGTGGATTAATCATGTCATTATTATTATTATTGTTATTGGATTAATCCCCATTGAGGATTAATCATGTCGGTAAT
>SNQJ01S0004250.1:318752-401231 GCA_010110895.2 Picea sitchensis
TGGCTCATTACCCCTTAATTGGGGCATATTACATTAGTAATGTTATTTTATTTATGTCGGCTTTATTCCATTAGTTGTAATTATACCTCCTAGTCTCCTATATATACCAAGGAGACATTTTCATTTGGAGTTATCTTGTACTTTAACATTTATGTGGGGTAAAAGGAGGTTGCCCCCTCGAAGAGGCTTATTATTTGGAATTATCTCTTTTTCAAGGCGTTGAGTACTTATTTTGAGGTTTTTCTATGCTATATTGATATTTGGTTCTTAACAGTATCTTCCTCGGTTTTCTAGGGAGGATCATGTTACAATTGAGAGGCACTTGGGGGCCTTTGAGAAATTTATTGATCATTTTGACATCATTCATGATGATGTTACCATGAGGTTGTTCTCACATTCCCTGTCTGGAGATGTTGTTGTGTGGTTTAGATGTCTGGAGGTCAGTTCTATTGGTTCTTGGACCGAGCTATGCCATGTTTTTTTAAAGTGTTGGGGTGAGAACAAATCCCTTGATCAATATTGGTTTGAGTTTAATGCCTTGAGAAGAGGGGAAGAGGAAGCCTTGGTTGTATTCAACAAGAGGTTTTACAATGTTTATCATAGTATGCCTATGGAGATCAAACCCACAGAGACTGTTGCCATGGTGTACTATGTCATGGCTCATCATCTAGAGCTTGTCCGTCTCCCGAGAGAAAGGAAATCTTCATCGTTAAGACATTTGTTTGAAGATGTTGTAGAGGTTGAAGAGAACATCAGGGCTAGCAAGTGGGTTCATAGGCAGGCATATCTCGAAAATTTGCATGTATATGAGAAAGAAGACTGCTAATCTGTTTTAGATTCTGAGCAAGAATATAGTGAATATGAATTAGATCTAGAACAACAACAAGGAAGTAGGTATGATTCACAGTTGGAATCATGTCCTTCAACATTTGAAGATTTTTCTATGGGCAGGAATGCATATCAATCTTATGATCAGTTTCTAGAACATTTTGAGCATGTAGCAGTGGTTGATTGCATAGATAACTGTATGTTCTTGGCTGATCATAGTTATGATGTTCTAAATCCTACTGCACCTTTATCTCGTGACCATTCTTATGAAGAAGAGACAACAACTGTTGATGATCAAGAGTTGGTTTCAAAAGAACAAGGAGGGAATTTATTTGCAAGTAGAGAGAATTTTATAGAGGAGCAGCCTGGCCTTCTAAAGTAGCCAGGATTCTGTCACATTATTCATGATCCCGTGGCCATATACATGGAGTCATACATTTCAGATTTTCTGAAATTTTCAAATTGCATTACTTCACCAATACTCATAGGCGAGTATGGTGTTATGAAAGATTTCCAAGACCACACTATAGATCCTTTTCCTTTATTAATTAAGGAAAATCATTGGGTGGAAATCAGCTATCCTAGACTCATAGAAAACATAGAGCAACATGTAAAGGAGGAGCTTAGTTGGTAGTTTATCTCCTGTCTAGAACCTGTAATTGAGCAGGTATCACCTGGTATCAACCAGCCTACATTAGTTCTCCAACCACATGTGCACTCTGAGAACATCACACGATGGGTGAGCTGCAATAAAGGACATGAGTTAATTTCTTACGAGTTGAGCTCCCCTGATTATAAATTTTGTGACCCTGTGGGGCTATATATGGAGCTGTGTTTTCCAAAAGTATTGGAACCTGCAGAATTATTCATCTTATCATCATTCAGGGGTATGGTCAGTGTTCCAAGCCATGTTCTCGTTCTGTTGTCATACCTCCCTAGCTTTTTATGGATCATCTGCAGTGAAGTGAAGAAGAGTTAAAATACCAGAAAATCTGGGTGGCTATGGTGGAAGTTTGCTTTCACCTAGCGCATTGTAAAAGTTAGTTAGCTTAGGTTTTGTACATAAATAAGCTCTTTCTGGAGCATGTGTGTTTGTTTTCCTTTTTATAAGTAGAATAGTGTACATGTCGGCCTTCGACGAAATGTTTTGAGCTAGACTCCATAACCCAACAACTAAGGCACTAGAACTACTTGTTCTTGGTAGCTTGCAGGGAACATGCCATCCCATGTGGAGCCAAATGTTATCACATGAACTTGTCAAAGTCCTATGGGTTTGTGGTTTCTACCTAAGTCTGTAATTTTTCCATGTCTCTATCCTTTTTGTAGGCCAAGTCTTGAAGTTTTCCCCCCTTCGGTCGATAAAACCATTTTCTGTTTTCCCTTGTTCGTTTGTGCACCTTGGTCTCCCTGTTCTCTTAGCTCGCAGCTAGTTGTCCAAATCCTTGATCGTGCAGGCCACAGCCATGAACACAAAGCGCAACATTAAGAGAAAAAGGCCCGAAGATTCAGAAGTGTTGAAGGCCCGAAGTGAATCTGGACCATCCATCGGCAAGGACACGCGTCGATAGATCGCCAACTCCGGGTAAAGCAACTGAAGGCAAATGAGGTTTGAGATTTGATTTTCCCGGAGTCCAGAGACCCGAAGGAGATCTCAATCGTCTGATTCGGAGGGACGCGTGGCACCAGATCCAAGTATTCATTGTTTTGCGAATCAGAGGTTTTAGCATTGAGCGGTTGGCGACTGGGGTTTTTGAGGAAGCAATCGTGGGCATCAAATTCAAAGCAAGTCCCATCGTTGATCTGAATAAGGCTATTTGGCAAGTTTGGGCTTTGAAATATTTAAAATCAAGTGGAGTGAAAATTCCTGAACAATGAAATCTCGAAGCGCCTTTGGATATAAGCGCCAAGTTATGACCCGAGGTCGCAAGCAGGACAGAGCGATGAAAAGGAGTTGTGCCAGAGGCCGAAAACGACTATATTGGTCACAGAAAAAGATCAGCATGGCCTCGAGATGTCGAGATTGACTCTCAGAAGTAGTGGGAATAGTCTGAGAATTCATGAGTGTCAGGCCTCGTCCTAATCCCGATGAAGGTAGTTATTGAATATGGGGGCGGCAGTTGAGACCTCATCTCACCCCATAAATGGAAAGTAGGTTGAAGACGACCGTGAGTGCGGATTAGCAATCCGAGGTTTCATTCTAGACAGATTTCCCTACAAAAAACATAACTGAGGCAAGCTCGCATCTGACATGAGAAGGCCTGCACAGCCTGACAGAGCAGGCGTCGACTGAAGGCTTTGAAGGCAATGATCTGATCACATTCCTGGTGGTTGCAGCATTTTAGTAAATATAGGCAATTTTGATATTTTGTTAAGGTTGATGGTTGAGCAGTGCTCGCGTATTGTAAACTTTTGATGAAGAACTCTGGTTCTTTGGTTATGTATTTTGGTCCAAGACTTCTTGTTTAATGAAAGTCATCTTCTTTTTCATCCTATTTGCCTCTGATACTGAAGTGTCCATGATTGAAGGATTCACATGGATTATTTTGACTGTATTGTAATGTATGTTTGATTGCAGTGTTGTTATTTACGTTCTTCAGTTTCCTGAAGTTTTGAATCCAAGAGGATCTTGTATTTGAAGCTTTTCCTCCTTAGGCTACTGGAAGACCTGATGTCTACAACAGACCTCTACACTCTCCTCACCAAAGTCTTCCCTCTATTCACCCTTACTCCAACTTACTGACTGAAGTTGATTAAGACCTCACCTGCATGTGCATACCAATCTAGTTTTCTGAGTTAAAATGATATCATCTTGAGTTTGCGCCCATTTGACCTCTTTAAAACCAACCTGTGACATAAAACTCTGATGGGTACTGGGCTTACCTCCAATGCAATCTGGAGGTGACTTCTCGTGCTAACAAGAAAGATCTGGAATTCACCACCACCTATCATCTCTTTGGTATAGGCGCGACTGTCACTAATTTTCACCTTTAGGCCGGGTTGTTATGCCATCTGGGACATCTCTCTGTTCCTGCAAGTGAGCGTGAAAAGATGATTTGGGAAGCCCATTACAGTCGGATGGCATGACATTTTGGCGTGGAGAAAACTGTGGTCGTTCTCTAGAAACTTTTTTATTGGCCAAAACTTCGATAGGATGTCAACAAGTATATCAGATCTTGCACTGCATGTTCCATTGCCAAGCCAAACATCAAGAAGCAAGGCTTATACATCCCTCTTCCTACCCCTGAGAAGCCTTGGGAATCCATCTCGATGGATTACATGTCTGGCCTTCCATCCACCAAGCAAGGCAATGATTGTGTATTTGTGGTCGTTGATCGGTTTTCAAAGATGGCCATCCTCACGAACTGCGAGAAGAACATCCCAACGACATATACTGCCAAGATCTTCTTCGAACGAGTGTGGGTGCATTTTTGGATACCACAGACCATCATCTCCGACTGGGACAACAGGTTCCTCAACAAATTTTGGTTGAGTCTCTGGTCACTGTTCGACACCAAGCTCACTAAATCCACTGCTTTCCACCCCCAAAAAAATGACCAAACAAAGGTCGTCAATTAGATGATTGTGCACATCCTACGCATGTACAACTCTAAGCATTCGCGTACATGGGATGAGAGTCTCCCCTATGTTCAACACAATTACAATAAGGCTCTCCATAGCTCCACCGACCATATCTCATTTCAGGTGGGACTGGGATTCCAACCCTTGAGTCCCATTGATGTTACACTACCTCTGGAAACCACACGGACATACTCTTCCCATGTTTAGTCTGAGACTGACAAAGCCACTAGATTCATTGAGAGATTCAACACATTCACCAACAGGTCCATGCTATTTTTTAGAAAGCCAATGCTAAATACAAGCAACGCCATGATCAACACAGGGTACCACACTAGTTTCAGGTTGGAGACAAGGTCTGGTTACATTTGCAGAAGGAGCAAATTACAGGGCCCCATCGGAAGCTCCACCCACTTCGCTATGGGCCTTGCACCATCACCAAGGATGTGGGTAGCAATGATTTTGAGCTCAACACTCCACCCTTCCTTGGCTTGCACCCAGTGTTCAATGTGGACCTCCTTGGGCCATATTTTCCACCATTATTGGACACCTCAGAGATCACAGAATAGCTAACACCAACAGAGCTCAACCCTGACTGAATAGAACATGCACCCACTGATCAGATAGTGGGAACACAGGTCAAGGGCATTCGCCAGTAGAGGATCCACCTTTATCGAGTTGTCAAGGCAGGGCAACTCCTCCACCAAGGAAAGTGGCTCACCCAGGGCCAAATTCAACAAAAGTTTCCTCACCTGATAGGGGAACTCAACACAATGGAGACCATTGATTCCTAAGGGGGGAGGACTGATCCATGTGGATATTGGTGGCCACCCACCCATTCCAACTGGCTCCTCTTGACAATTTTTAGTTCAACACATTCTTCTGTACTTTTTTGTAATTGTGGGTTCTACACTTTCGGGGATTTCTGAATCCCTACACATATTCTAGGTGGATACTGGTGGCCTTCCACTTAATCTAACTGACTTATTTTGTATGTTTTCATGTCATCACATCTTGTTGTACTTCTAGGGCCATTTTGGGGCCCTAAACAATGTTTTTTTGGCTCGCCACAATCAAATTGTGGATGAAGTTAGAGTTTGACATCGTAATGTGTATTTCTTGGAAAGGCCTTTCCAACGGGCTATCACACGCCTAAAACAAAGGTTGTATGCAAAAGTTACGACCCTGAGAAGTTGAGGTACCAACTTACCCATAGGGCCCACATAACTTTTGGCGTTTCATCTCCTAGGGTTAGGTTTTTTGATGTCTAGGGTTTTGGCATTCATGAGTAATATTAAAAATGCCTCTAGAGCCTCATTGTATTCATTATGCTCAGACGGATGCACGTAGTAGCCACATCTATTCTTAGAGATAGCTACCACCATTCGAGCAAGTGTTTCAGTTCTGCAGTTTTACATTTTTAGCCTATTTCATTTATTCAATAGAATATATTGTTCACTGGATATATGTGTTGTTCTTCATATCTCTGTGTTTATTATATTCAGTTTGTTAATCAGTTCGTTCCGCTCCTAAATCCGGATCACTTGAGCATGTTTGTGTGCTAGAGTTTGAAAAAATGAAAGGGCATATGTTTGTTCTTGTTGTCGATGTGGAGTGTCGAAAGGATGTAAGGTGAGAGGTCGTTCTTAAGGGGATAAAGGTTGATATCCAAAGCATACCTCAAAAGGAGACATCCCAGTAGAAATATGTACAACACGATTACAACTATGTTGAATGACATGGAGGGTTGTATCCCACTATTTGGTTTCACCAAATTGAATGCGAATAGCATGGAAAAAATGCACTTAATTACCTTGGTTTGGCCATCCATTCAAGGATGGAAGGCAATAGAATATTTGAGTTGACAACTCAGTAAATCCCACAATGTTTTCCAGAATGTGCTGAGAAAGAGAGCGTCGTGATCAAAGATGATGCTAGTAGGAAGGCCAAAGTGTGGCCAAATGTGGTGAAAGAATAAGGCAGTGGTTTGGGTAGCAGTAGTGGTCTTAGTGCAAGGGATAAAAAGAGCTATCTTAGAGAAATGACAAATAATGACCCAAATAACATCATGTTTGCATAAGGTCATAGGTAAACCACTAAGGAAATCCATGGAAAGAGAGTCCCAAGGGCGGGAAGGCAAAGGAAGGGGCTAATACAAACCAAATTTATGAATTGTAGGTTTATGCTGACTACACAATGCACAAGCACGGATGAAATGCTCCACTTGACAAGTCGTAGAAGACCAAAAGAAATGTTGTTGCAAGTGCCAAACTGTTTTCGGAGACCCAACATGGATAACAGAGGAGGAATCATGATCCTCCTTGATCAAAGTAAGATGATCTTTAAAAGATGGGACACATAACTAATTGAGTTTATATAGCCACCCATCTTTGATTATGTAATCCATAAACGATGTTTAATTGACCTTAGTGGGATGTTGCACAACAACCCATATCTTTGCAAAGAAGGGATTAGAAACATAAAGAGGCTCCATAGCCTCATAAGTAGCACAACACACAACCATGAGTTGAAGTACTTGTGTAGGGGGCCAACTCAAGAGATCGACCATCTGATTGGACGTGCCCTTCTTGTATTTAATCACCAAATGAAACTATTGAATATAGGTGACTCACTTTAAATGACGTTGCTCATGTATCTTACTCTGAGAGTTGATGAAAATTAATGGATAATGCTCTGTGTGGATGATTGTTTCTTTCCCTAGGATGCAATGGCACCATTGTTTTAATGCTTGGACCAGACTATAGAACTCTTTGTCATAAGTGCTATAATTGTGTTTGGCATCAGACAATGTCTCTGAATGGTATGCAATGGGGTGTCCTCCCTGTTTAAGAACTGCACCAATAGCATGCCGAGAGGCGTCCATCTCAATCTCAAAGGGAGATTGATGGTCAGGTAAACGAAGTACATGAGCAGAACATCGAGAAATTTTGAGAGCCTAAAATTGTTGTTGTGCCAAGGGAGACCACACAAACTGATTATGGTTGGAGAGATGATGAAGAGGGCGTGCTAATTGAGAGAAGTGAGCAATGAACCGTCGATAAAAAATAATGCCACTCATAAAGCTCTTGAGTTCCAGAGCTGAGTGAGGCACTGACCATTGTGAAAGATCTTGGAATTTAGTGGGATACAGGGTAACACCTTCAATGTAGACAACAAAACCCAAATACTAAATCAAAGATTTCCCAAAAGAAAATTTATGACGTTTCACCTGCAGTTTGTGAGTGCGCAACGAGTCTAGCACAATGCTCACATGGATCAAATGATTCCCCTAGGTCTTGTTGAAGACCAATATGTCATCCAAATAGATCACCACAATTTTTCCCATGTGTAATATGAAAATGTCATTGATTAGCCTCATGAAAGTGGTAGGGGTGTTAGTAAGATCGAATGGAATCACCATCCATTCATAAAGACCAAATTTGGTTTTGAAAGATGTCTTCCATGTGTCTACCGTATTCATGCAAACCTAATGATACCCTGTTGTAAGATCCATTTTGGCAAAGAAGTGGGATGGAAGTGAGGACCCTTCAAATGATCCAGTAAATCATCAATGTGCAGTAGAGGGTAATAATTCTTGATTGTAGCCTTATTAAGAGCTCGATAGTCTGTGGCCAGACACCATTCCTTAGACTCCTTCCTGGGAATGATGAAGGCATGAGAGTCACAAGGCGACGAATTCGGTTGGATGTGGCTGGTATTAAGAAGTTTTTGGAGCTGGCGTTCCACTTCCTCAGCCTGACGAGGAGCCAGGCGATAAGAAGGGGCATTGGGAAAAGTGGCTCCAAGAACACGATCAATGGAATGTTCAATGGAATGGACGGGGGTAGTCCGGTGGGTGCAACAAAGACATCTTCAAAGGATGTGAGAAAAGTGGCCATATATGAAGGAAGGGCGTGAGAGGGGTTATCTGGTTTAAGAGGGTGCACCAGACATAGGGTAATTGATTTGTTGAGACTGATTTGACGAACAACAGGTTGGTCGGAAAGTAAGGTAGGGGATTTCAGAGAGGATGAGGTGAGGACATAGGTACGTCCATCTTTCTGAAAATGATGCTGATGATTGCGAGCATGTTATACAATGTAACAAATTTTTGCGTAATCCAAAGGAGACACACAACAAATAATAATATCGTAGAAAGGGCTAATGGAAAAATTAAGGGCGCAATGTTGGGTCACCATCAGACGAGGACCATCCTTATGAACCCAAACCAATTGATAGGGTGCCAAATGAGGGGTTGTAGGAAGCACCAACCGTTGCACCAAATCCCGAGCAACCAAATTATTTTGGCTACCATTGTCGAGGATGAGAGTGGGCAAGGATTGCTTGATCTAGCAATTGTGAGTAAACAAAGGCACCAATGAAGAAGTCCGAGGATTAGTGGCCATGAGCAAGAGAGAGGGGTCTGATTCCATAGGATTCTCTAAGGTGATCAACTCAGGGGGGTGTTGTGCTCGAGGAGGACTTGGGAGCATCCAAAAACAGAGTCTTGACTGGATTCATATTACGAAGAACACGACATTTAGCTGTGGAGTGAAACTGAAAATTGTGATAAGAACACCATTTGCTAGGCTTGGGCGAGGTAGGAGAGGTTGGAGAAGAAGGAGACGATGAAAGGCCAACTTCAGATAGAGGAGATCGAAGGCAAGGAGCGAGCTTCCGTTCCACAGAGAAGGCCTGAAGAAAGGCCTTATTTAAAGAAGAGATTTAAAATAAATCAACATCTCCGTGTAACAATAATAAAAGACTAGAATTAACTTTAACAATGAGTACCTCTTATGAATCTTGAATCTACAGCTAAATGCAAAGCTTAGTAAACACCTCAATGTAGCTTTGCACTAACTGGCCTGAGAATTGGAAAAGTTGCGACCAACTAGCTAGGAGAGTTTGACGGTACCCCAAGGGATAGAAGTGATTCCGCAATGCTTTACAAAAGGCATCCCAAGAACCAATATCTAGAGAGGTGGTTGTAGGTTGATCTCCATCCACCACCAAAGAGGAGATGTCCGTTTGGGTGTCCCACCAAGCTTGAGCAATCCCTTCCAATTGCAAACTGGCAATATGTAGTTTCTCTTCTTTTGTCATTCCTGGGCAGGTCTTGAAATAAGTGGATAGACTGCGTACCCATGAATCAACGACCTCACCATTCATATACCCTGAAAACTTAGGCATATTGAATCGAGTATCCAACTGCAGAGGCGCTAGGGATCTCCACTAGAACCGCATGAGTTCATTAAGAGCAAGATCCAGGTCCTGAATGGGAGAAGATTGCCCAGATGTAGAATCCTATGGAGAGGGGTCTCTACGAGGAGGCATTATCTTCATATACTGAAGAAATTAAGAACTGAGAATGGAGAGTGCACTGAAAATGGAAGAGCAAGGGCGTTGGAGCCCAAGAGCAAGGGAAAACTTTGAAGCATACCATTTGGAGCAAACCCTAGCGCATTATCCTCTAGATATGGATTTGGATCGGAAGCTAGAACTGGATGGGAAAACCCTGGATCTGGATCCAACCCTGAAGCACACTGTCTGGAGCCCAAAAGGGAGGGTGTGCTAGCAAACCCTAGCCAAGTGCATGATGAGAAGGCACACTGGAAGAGAGGGGAGGGCATTGCAAAACCCTAACACACCCTAACACGAACCAGAGAAGAGGGGGGAGGGGTAGATCCCCACAACCAAAGCACCGGGCAGTGGAGGGCAAGAGCAACCCTAACACACTGCATTGGAAGAGATAGAGGGTGAGCTGAGCCTCGAGTGCACCTTTGAAGCTGTAAATCACCACAAAGGACTGGGCAATGGAGGTGTGGAGCAAACCCCAACACACTACTCGAGAGATGGAGGGTGTAGCCACCCCTAGTGCACCTCTGGATTTGAATACCGGGTGAGTGTAAACATTAGCAACCCATAATTTTTTTTTCTATGTCTGAAACTCACTGGAGTAGAAGCATCTTAGATCAATGCTTTGATACCATTTGATCTACAATAGCAATATTAAGGAAATTAACTAGACTACAAAAACATAAATATTATCACCAAAATTGAGAGCAAATTGACCATCACTCTATTTAGAATAAGAGATAGTCTTATATAGATGTTCATTATTACATGATGGCTTGAATAGGTCAAGCTACAAATAGATTCTAACAATTAGTTAACTAGATTTGATCAAGTCTTATATAGATGTTCATTATTACATGATGGCTTGAATAGGTCAAGCTACAAATAGCTTCTAACAACTACTAGATTTGATCAACTACTTCCTTGGGACTTGCGCCCAATTGTTCTTCTCCTCCAATAAGCTAAGAAAGTGCACCTTCCAAAAATCCAGTTGGCTGAGTGAGTACGCCTTCCTTGGAATTCACATGGATGCCTCTTGGGTTACCCAAGCCCACCATCCCAAAAAAAAAAAAGTTCCTATCTTTTTACAATATATCCACCCCTCCACCGCTCAATTCCCTTGGATGTTCCCTTCCCTTGCTACGGATATGCTAATCTACTTTGATAATGAAAAATATGAGGACGAGATTCGGGGACCATTATGGGACGATAAGTTTATCACGAAACAATTCACCGAGAATTATGGGTTCAATGGTTCTTTACACCATTTGCACTTACAATGTAGATTTTGGTGATTGATTTAGGGCGATAAAAGTTGTCCTAAACCACGGAACCTTTCCCAACTAGAGCGGGTTTAATAACCTTAGGCTTGTATGTGCACACTAAATTCGTTTTAGAAAGCGGCACAAGTTCACGAAACAGCACGTGCCATTCTGGTGGATTGCAGGGCATTGCAAGCGGCTTTCAAGTTTCGAGTACTACCTTTTCTGCCTCAATCTCGTCCACAGGTAAGATTGTAGAAATCTTCCATCAGCTTCTCGGTTTTGTATTGGGATTTTAATGAAGTCTTTGAGCTTTGGCGACTTAATCATTAGCACAAGCGTAGTGTTGAAAGCAAATCACATACAATGATTTCCGAGCCATGAACAAGTTCAAAAACCTGACCACTGCTATCAAGCCACTTATACCATCTCCAGAATGCAATATACACACAATGCAATATGGCATTTGGGCCGATGGCAACGTCTGTGGAAGTATTCTGCAAGAGTGTGTGCACAAGAAGTCTCTGGAAAGAGGTCAGGGAGTTCATGCCCATATGATCAAGGCTGGATTTGAGCCATACATCTCGCTCTGGAACAAGCTTGCTAATATGTATATAAAATGTGGGCATTTGAAGGATGCACGCCAAGTGTTTGACAACATGCCTGAACGAGATACTGTCTCTTTCAATGGAATTATTGCGGGATATGTACAAAATGGGTATGTTGATGGGGCCTTGGAACTCTTTCGCGAAATGCACCTGGCAGGCGTGAAGCCTAATGATTATACTTTCTCAAGTGTTCTCAGTGCTTGTGCGAGTTTGGATGCTCTGAAACAGGGTGAGCAGGTCCATTCACAAACAATCAAAATTGCAGCTGATTCAAATAACTTTGTGGGAAGTGCTCTTCTTGACATGTACGCTAAATGTGCCAGGGTAGTGGAATCGCGCAAAGTGTTTGATAAATTGGATGAACTAGATGTTGTTTCGTGGAATGCAATGATGGCTGCATGCACACTGAATGGGCATGATGAAGATGCTCTGAACATCTTTTGCCAAATGCAACAGGCAGGCATGAAACCTGACCACTTCACCTTTACCATTGTTCTTGGAGCTTGTCCGAGCCCAAAAGCCCTGGAACGGGGCAGGCAGGTCCATGGGTTAATTGCTAAAGCTGGATTGCTATCAGAGATACCCCTGGGAAATGCACTTGTTACTATGTATTCTAAATGTGGGATGATGGAGGATGCACACAAAGTGCTTTCCAAAATGTTTAAGAGAAACACAGTCTCGTGGACTGCCATGATTGCAGGGTGTGCCCAAAATGGGTATGGTGAAGACGCAGTGAAACTCTTTTGCCAAATGCAGTGGGAAAGCTTTAAGGCAAACGAGTTCACTTTTGCCAGTGTTCTCATGGCTTATGCCAGCCTAGCAACTTTACAACAAGGGAGACAAATTCATGCTCATATTATGAAAACTGGATATGAGTCAGAGGTATCTGTCGGGAATGCTCTTGTTGACATGTATTCCAAGTGCGGAAGTATCAGAGACTCACAGCAGGTGTTTAACGAGATGCCAAAACGAGATGTTGTCTCATGGACTGTGATAGTTGTAGCATGTGCCCAGCATGGGCATGGAAAGGAGGCTCTTGAACTCTTTCGGCAAATGCAACATACTGGTATGAAGCCAGATGATGTTACCTTCCTTGGTGTTCTCTCTGCATGTAGTCATGTAGGTCTAGTGGAGGAAGGTCGTCACCTTTTTGATTTAATGATTCAAAATCATTGTATAAAGCCAAGAATGGAGCATTATGCATGCATGGTTGACCTCCTCGGTCGTTCTGGGCAGCTGTACATGGCAGAAGACTTCATTACTAAAATGGGAATTGAATCTGATGCTTCAGTTTGGGAGACTTTGCTTGCTGCCTGCAGAACCCATGGCAACATGGAGCTAGGAAAACGCGTGGCAGAACGCCTTCTTCAGTTGGAACCACATAGAGATGCAGCGTATGTACTGCTTTCAAATATCTATGCTGCAGCTGGCATGTGGGATGATAAAGCAAAGGTGAGAAAGATGAGTGCAAATAGGGGGTTGAAAAAAGAACCAGGCTGCAGCTGGATTCAGGTGAAGAGCAAGGTGCATGAATTCATAGTAGCAGACAGATCACACCCACAAAGAGAAGAAATCTATGAAAAGTTGGAAGAGTTGACTGGGCAAATAAAAGATGCAGGTTATGTGCCCGACACTAGTTTTGTGCTGCATGATGTGGATCAGGAGCAGAAAGAAATCAAACTTAGTCACCACAGTGAGAAACTAGCCATTGCCTTTGGGCTTATTAGCACACCATTTGAGGAAACGATTCAGGTTTTTAAGAATCTTCGAATATGCGGGGATTGCCACAATGCCATCAAATTTATCTCCAAGATTGTTGGGCGGGAAATTATCGTGAGAGATGTTAAACGATTCCACCATTTCAAGTATGGATCCTGTTCTTGTGGGGATTACTGGTAATGCTCTGCAAAACAAACAACAAGCATAACGATTATATTACTTCCTTGAGTTCTTGACGTGATAAGCACTGAATTTTGTGACATGATATGCTTTCAGAAATGATAAAACTGTACAATTTTTGACAGCGCAGAGCCTCATTTGAAAAATTTCAAATATTTTTCACAAAAAGATGTAGCCCAAGGCTAAATCTACTTTACAAGAGATAAGCTTGGAATGGTAGATTGCTCTATGTACTTCCAAATAGAATTTGATTAGCAATTAATGTGGGGATCACTGCATGATAAAAAGGTTGGGTGCACCGTGGCCTTTAAAAATTAAATGCAGGGATGTGAAGCTGTGGGACTGGATTCAATATCAATTTAAGTTGGTATCGGTGCAGAATAGAGATTTTGCACAGCCTGGCCTTGAAATAAATGTAGAGAAGTGAAGCTATGGGATTTGACAAGCAAGGAAAAGCTAGTGCAGGGAATATACTTTCTAAATTCTTTGTGGTTGTGGGGATGCAGTAGAGTAGACAACCAGACGCAGGTTTTAAAATTGAGAAAAGATCCCAAGAAAGGTTGATCAGAAGATACTTGAGGGTCAAGGAGTCTATTCCTGATTAGGGTTTTTAAGAATCTTCAAATATGTGGGGATTGTCACAATGCCATCAAATTTATTTTAAAGATGTTTGGGCTGGAAATGTTGTGAGAAATGTTAAACATTTCCGTTTCAAGTATGGATCGTGTTCTTATTGGGATTACTGGTAATGCTCTGCAAAACAAGCAACATACATAATGACTATACTACTTCTGTGGTTTCTTGAGATGATAAAAATTGAAATTTGTGACATGGTAATATGGTATTGCTTTCTGAACTGATAAAACTACACAATTTTTTGATAGGGCATAGGCCTCATCTTGGAAAATGAGTGACAGGTGTAGCCACCGATTTGAAAGTTTTCGGCAAAAATGCAGCATTGCAGCTAAATGTTGAGAAGAATAAATTTCAAGTATTTTCCACAAAAAAATGTAGGCCAAGACTAAATTCACTTTGCAAGGGGTAACCTGGAAATGGTAGATTGCTTTATGTAACTCCAAACAGAATTTGATAGCAATTTAAGCTGGGATCAGTGTAGAATATATTGGGTGCACAGTGGCCCTTAAAAACACTACAAAAATTCTGACATTTTATGGCAGTCTACCGACAGCCACTGTTAGAAGACTAACAGCGGCATTCATTTCCCAACCACTGAAATAAATACATTTGGAAGCTGTCATGCAAAGGTCACCACAGAAAGTATGAAATTGAAAAAAAAGAAATCTGTGCAGGTGCATGCCAATTCAGTTTAGGGAAAAAGGGTTTATTTTGTTGAATTCATTGATTTGGTGCTTGGAATCACTCGGAATCCTGCCAGGAGTCATTGGTTGTTTATTGTCTTTAAGGTAAGCATTCTGTCACGGAGCAGGGTTTTGTTGCTTATGGGGGCCTTTTTCATCACACTTTTCGTCACTCGCATGAGCTGTTTTTACCTTTTTTTGGCAGTTTTTATAAGCCAGCATGCCAGATCTTACTGCTATAACCCAGAAATTCACGGGATCGTTTATGAATCCTGCTTAGAGTAGGAGTTCAACTAGCTCATTGCAATCCAGTTTTTGGTACTGGTTCAATCCTGCATTTCTTAATTAATGGAATTTGATGATTGTGATCCTGAAATTTGCAGGAATAGGAACTCTTTCCAGAAAGGACAAAGACAAATGGAAGCAGGGCATGCTGCATGAGAGCCAAGAGACGATAAAATAGCAAAAACCCTGAAGGTGCCTGCATGCACTTTGAGGAGACAAATGGAAGCAGGGCGTGATGCAAGAAACAAGTAGATTCAGGCATGATATTGGAGCTTTAGTTCTGTGGTTTGAGTCAATTTTTTTTTGGCGAATTGTTTCTTTTTTTTCCTAATTCTGATCATTTTCCTTGCAGCATAACCTAAGGAAGGTATTCTTTGAGGTCTACAAGCACAATCTTTAAGAGACTGGTAAAAGGTTTCACGATGCATGCCAAGAAGGGGCACAGCTTTTGTTGATTGCAGTGGACAGATTTGAGCCAAGGAGAGTTTTTAGGCTGTTGACTTTTGCATTGTATTGGATTCGCTACTTCATTCTTTGAGCTATCATGCTTTCTAGCCTCATGTATACCTTTTTATTGTTGCAGCGGTATAATTCTATTCACTTGAAGAGATTTGTAAAAGTATGATCTCAAATCAAGAAGCAATTAGTTTTATTTTATATGGCCACAGTAAAAGTTTCCTGTTTATGAATTTTCTCAGTGTAAATTCCCATAAAAAATAAGTTATAAACTTATCATTGGTCCAAATGGAGTTGTAAAAAATGTGACCTTAAAGTGTCACGAGGTGACTGCGTATCAATTATAATACATGAAATAGATATCATTAATAACTCAAGTTCCCAAATGATAAGCATGCTCCATGTTTTCGAGCTTCCAGTAACATGAACAAGGTATTGAAGGATAGCTTGAAAGAGACCTTAGATGAAGGAAATCAAGGCAACAATATTTTGTAGCAAATGATTACTCTATTAGAGTATCAATAGCTGGTAATGTTGATGATGGAGTCTGAGTTGGTAGCAGCCTGAGTTGGGAGTGCTTGATTTCTCCTAAGAACTTGGCTGCATCATTGAATCTGTTATACTTCTTTCACACACTGAACTGCTAAAAATTGTGCAGCAGCAAGCTGAAATACAATAAATTTTCACAGAATAATTTATTCCTATAATTCAAGACAAACAAAATGGCAAGCCTGGAAAGGAAAGAAGAGGCCACACATCTGTCACAAGGGGCTGTGTTTTCAACATAAATTGCCTAAGGTCATTTCCCTTGTCAAAAGTTTTGGCGCAGTTTGGATAGCCTGGAAATTGCAACATAAGTAATGATTTTTGTTGGACATCGATGCTCAAAGCAGAAATAACAGTGCTGTTAGATAATAATCCAAACCTTTGCCTTTATGGTAGAAGCATATTATCCTTGCAATTCTAGATAGATTAGTATACACAAGTTCAGTCTGCAAGAAGATCCATAAAACAAGATATGACCTACAGAATGATCACTCCCTTGCCAATGAAACACTCCAGTCTTATTTGTTTCTGTCCCCATTGTATCATTACCATTGCTTACCTAGTGTAAGCCATCTTTCAAAAGAGTTGCAGAACTGCATTTGTTAGTCACACAATTTTCTTGTTCACTCACAAATCCATGGTTCTCATCCATATCCAATGCTGATTTAGGATATGTTCTCGTGTTCTTGTGACTCTCAGGCTTCAACTATCTTCCAACAGTTGACTTCATTGCAACACTTCCATCTCTTTCCAAACCTGCCTCTGGCAAAGAAAGTGCACAAGTTTATCAATAGCTTAATTTCAAACTATTGCTGTAAAGGAATTAAACTTTTCGGAATTTCAAACTAGATTCATGATTCAATTTGAGGTATAGGATGCCATATAACTGTTCTCATACACAAGATTGTTTTCCTAAATACCTTCATTAGCATCTTCAAGTATAAAATCAAATTGTTTTATCATAGTCAGAAAGAATAGCATGCAATACGAGTTTTCTTCCAAGTCTAACAGAAAATGAAAACTCATATCCTTTTAAATTTTTTTGTTAAAGCACAGACCTTACCTTGATTTTATTTTTCATGACTTGTTTTTGTGGTTGTTGAGAATGTAGCTTTTTTTGTTATCGGCAGTTGATATTTTTTGGGCCGATCCACAAATTTATAAAAGGAGCACTATTTTGTTAGAAAAAACTCCAAATGTTACAAGGTAAGTTAGCAGAAGGAATTGTCATAGCATGCCAAACAGAAGCTAATATATTTTGAGCCTAAGTTGCACGAAACGGGGAAACGTCTAGAAGTTTCCGAAACGGGTACGGTAGGAAACGCGACCCTCCAAAAATGGAAACGCTGTATATATTTATAAAACACACACATATATATATATGTGTGTGTGTGTGTGAATTTTTTAAAAAGAAAACACATTATCTTGCAAGAAAAACATGTTGACACACATAAATGACATTTTAGAAGGAAAATCATATCTATATTAACTCCCATAGATGATCAATATCATTGAGTACATGAGGCAAACAACAAAATCCAAAATTAGCCTTTATAGATGAGGCTATACATCCAAAATCCGCCTTTATAAATGAGGCTAAAGACAACTGCAATTACATAGATTCCTGAATCCTAATACATGTCATACTCATCATCATCCTCATCATTAAAAATAGAACAAGATGCATGTTCAACAGAACTAGAGCCTGGATGCGTAGAAGAGGCAATTCCACTTGCAGTTGTTGTTGCATCATCACCAATATCAAGAGAACCAAGTGAGAGCTCCAAGTCTCGGCATTCTGCATCCACATCCCACTCTTTATGAGGCCCAGTTGCATATTCTTCACCCCTGCGAGACACTAGGCGAAGGTTTGAATGCACGTATACAAGATCTTTAGCCTTCTGGGATCCCAACCTGTTGCGCTTCAAGGAATGAATGAAGCCATAGGTGCTCCAATTCCTTTCTGCCGATGAAGAGCTTGCCCCTTGTGATAGAATACAAGTGGCAAGGTTTTGCAAATATACACCATTTGCCCCATGACAAGTCCACCATTTCACCGGGTTCATGGTCCTCCTCTCCTCCAAAGATGATATGTCTGCAAAATCTTCTAATCCAACAGCAAAACAAACAAATTCTTCCCTCACCATTGTTTGTTGAGAACTTGGAAACAACTTCTAGAAGACCTTTTCACTCCACTGACCACCTCCTTGTCCTTATGTGGGGCCTTCCTCTTCCCATTGCTTTGAGCAATGAAATCTTTGTCATAAAATCTAGGATTTAAAGCATGTGCCAAAGTGTGCAATGGAGTGTTAAATCCATTCCACCTTGTAACCATGATGGATTTCACATGCTCAACAAAATCAACATCAACAAAAAGAAGAGTTGGAGCCTCCTGTGTAATAATTTCCACAGTTTTCTCAACATGATCCATGCCATCGTAAATCTCTCCTAAGAAAGGTTTGTCTGTGTCTGCATCTTGGAGAAGCTCAAATGTTGGTAATGTGAACTTGAGCAAGAATTCTATCTTGCTCCACCAATCCTCATCAATCAACAACCTCAACACCATACTTCCCCTCTCTGAATCTGCTTGTCTCCACTCAATCCAAGTGACACCCACCACCATACTCATTAATGCAATTTTAACCTCCACAAGGAGACGTAGCATGATGAAGTTGGAGGCATATATTGTCTCAACAACTTTAAGCAACTTCAATTTGGAGTGTTCTCGATATATTGTTTGAGACTGGTGATGGTTGGTGATGAATTTTATTATCTCCTTAGCTTGCCCTGTGACCTCCTTAATCCATTCAGTTTTTGACTCAATCTTTTCTAAAATCAGATTAAGATTATGGACGATGCAAGGAGTCCAAATGTTAAATTTATAAGTAGCTGCAAGAGCCATTCTCCTGGAGGATGGCTAAGACCTTAGACGAGATCTAGGGCCCCTAGTGCACTCCTGGGGTACTTAGTCTGGGACCAAAATAGTCAGTGCCATGGCAAAAGACCCTTGTGAGGGCCCCCAGTATACGACTGGGGTTCTTGGTGAAAAACCAAGCAGTAAAGACCCCTGAGAGGGCCCCCAGTATACGATTGGGGTTTTTGGTCTAGGACCAAGCAGTTAAAGCCCTTGGAAATGTCCAGGGTACCCATGCATACGGCATGGGTTGATCCTTGGTCTTTGACCTTGGTGGATAAGACCCCAGAAAAAGTTCTGGGGCTACTTGATTCTCTATCAAGTATTTTGATGGTACATGACCTTCCTTGAAGAAAGACATAACCACATGAGGGATAAGTCCCATATGCAGTGATGATAAAATAATAGGTTCACCATGTTGAATGAAGGAATAAGTATTGCCACCTAGTCAACCCTCTCTTACCCTTACTTGTTTTTGGTTTGGGGTTTTTATGTTTTTAAGGGTAAATTAGATTTAATTTATATCATGTTTAAATTACCTAATTTAAACATGATATTTTAATAATATTTTTAATTTAATCTTGCCCTAACCCAAACTATAAATAAGAACCCTTACCTCCCCTTTCAATTCACTTGATTTTTCTTTTGTTTTGTTGTGAGAAAATTCTCTTCTAGCTACGGCCCTTTTTCTGTTGATGCTTCTTCTTGGTGCGGCCTCCTTTGCTTGCTGCTGCTGTAGGGTCCGTGAGGTGTGACTGTGATTTCTTTGGAGGTTATCTTGGAGCGGCCTCCTCTCAGCTTGCTGTGTGAAGGTTACATGGGGTGCGGCCTCTTTTGCTTGATGTTGCAGGGTCTGTAAGATATGAGTGTGACTCTTTTGAGGGTTTGATTGGAGCACCCTCCTTCCAGTATGCTGTGTAAAGGATACCAGTAGTGCGGCTCCTTCTTTCTCTTATTTGTGTGGGTGTACAAGCCGCAGCTCTCTTTCTCTTATTTGTGTGGGTGTACAAGCCGCGTCTCTCCTTTTTCTTGCTGCTGTGAGAGGTGTTAGAATTACAGCATTTGCTGCTGGGTGTTGTGGCCTCTCTCTCTGGTGTGCGGCCCCCTTTCTTCTGTTATCTTGTGCCTGGATTCTCCTCTGCTGGTGTGTATTTGACAGTTGCAGTCTTCTGTTCCATCTCTAATTCTTGTGGCTTTAAGTCTTCTCCTCTTCTGCTGTGAAGTGTTACCTTAGTGTGCCATTGTAACCTCTTCTAAAGTTACTTGGGGTAAGGGTTTTATTGCTTGATTTTCTGAGTAAGGGTTTTATTGCTTGATTTTCTGAGTAAGGGTTTGGGCATTTGTAACCACTGTTGGGTTTTCTGTTTTCCTCCCTGTGGCCCTTTTCTCTTGGTGGAAAGAATTTTCCTTCATCTATTGGCAAAGAGATCCAACCTATAAGGTGGATCTATGAACTGAACCTTTGTCTGAGCATACTAAATGGTTCTACATCTCTTGTGGTTACTGTGCTGTCTTCAGAGGTAAGGTTGTTGTACCAGGTAAGCTACTTACTCATCTTTTCAGATCTAGATCCTATCTTGAATTCAATACTGTTAGATCTATTTAGATTTGTATTTCAAAAGTTAGATCTAAAGCTACATTTGTCTCTATGATTGTTTATTGTTTATGATCAGATCTAAGTATGTTTTGTACAACTTTATAGATCCATATCTCTGTTTATCTTATTCTGATCAGTTCACTGTCAAATTAGTAGAGTACTTGTTTATTAGATTTGAGTTCTGTTTCTGATCTTCAAATCTAATTTTTACTGAGTTTATTGCTGCCTTCCTTAGATCTAAATTCTAGTTAAAGTGTTCTAAGTCTGTTGATCTATAGATCTAGCTGTTTCTTTCACTGAAATTAAAAGATACTATTGTTCTGCATCTTTACCCAAATTCTAACACCAAAAGATATGATTGTATCTACTCTCAACAATTAATCCTGTAGCTTTGCAAACATGTGCATTATCTGTTAACTTGCACCACATTTGTTGGCTCTACTTGTTCAATAACAACAATTAAAATATCAGCAATAAAGTTACTATCTTTCACCTCACCTGAACAATCTTTTGCTTTAAGGAACATTGCTCCTTTTGGTGACAATGCAATGACATTGATCAATGGCCTCCGCCTTGTATTAGTCCACCCATCTGAGAAAATGGAAACTCCTGTGCTGCCCCACGAGCTATGAATTGGTTTTAGAACATCTTCAAGTAGTAGCCTCTCTTTCCTGAGCAAAATTGTTCTAATTTTTTCGTAGTTTTTCCCTTTGAAACCTTGAGGGGTTGTGTTAATTGCACTCACCAAATCCTGCCAATAGGGGGACCGAACCACATTAAATGGGATTCCACAAGCAAATATGGCCCTTGCCAATCTAGAGTCGGCGTCTTCTCTCCCTTGATTGTTGAGCATTTTCAACAATCTGCTATCTTTACCTACGGTTGCAGGCTTGGATATCTCTTCTTCTATCAAGGTCGCCCTCCTCTTCCTTGCTTCATGAACAATCCTTGGCTCATTGCTAGCACCCAAGCTAGGAGTATGCTTGCTAGTGCCACCCATACCAATTTTAGCTCTATGCTCCTTCAACCTTTGAGCATCATCATGCTCTCTCTTGAATGTAACCCTCACCTCCGGGATTTTTGGTAAATGAACGACCTTCAACACCATGAACTCGTTCATGCAAAATGTGAGCCTTGACTCTTGTGTAAGAGCCCTTGAAGGCCCTCCCATTCTTACATAAATTACACCTCCATTCCCATGAACCCCCATCACCACCCATTTGCTTGATATTGGTAACATGCCTCCACAAATGATAGTATTCTTGTTGCCTGCTTAGTTGAGGTGCTATAGGGGAAGAGGAAACGACACTTTGAGAAGCCATGAATGCTGCAAAAACAGAAAAAAATCTGCCCACTGTTAGAGAAGGAATGTATGCTGAAAAACCAGTAAAAAAATCTGCCCACTGTTAGAGAAGGAATGTATGCTGCAAAAACACTAAAAACATAGAAAAAAATCAATGGAAATCTGCCATGAATGTTCACCAAATTCAGAAATTCATACACCCTCCTTCTTGCTGCCCACAACCTTCCTCTCGCTGGAAATGCACCAAAGCTTGCTCCCAATGCTCCAAACCACAACCAAAATGCTTGTTGTTGCACTATGAACCTCCTCTTGCTCAAGAATGTGTGAGGAATGAGTGAACCAAGTGCTTTCTTATAGGAAATATTGGGTTGTTAGGGTTTCCAAATTCATAATTAAAAAAAAAACAAAAAAAAACCAATATTAAAGCACAAATTCCCTTCAAAAATCGATTCACAGCCTTTTAATTAAGTTAAAGGGGGCCCGCAACCTTCTTAGACAGCTGTACGGGCCCGCAAATGTGAGATAATTGGTAGAAACGTCAGCAGTACGGTACGAAACCCGACCAAAACATTGTCGACCGTACCGTACGACGTTTCAGTCGGGTTTCGTACCCGTTTCGACGTTTCGGGGGGTTTTCGGTATTGGTACGGGGGGTGGCATGACGTTTCCTGCAACATAGTTTTGAGCACTTATTTTCCCATTAAATTTGTTGGCACCCAAAGTTTTGGGTTCAATTTTGTGTGCGCGCACAAACGAAGTTGTGCGCGCTCATTCCATAGTTTTGCGCATACCTAAGAAAATGTGCGAGGAATGACATAAAGTGCGTGCCGGACGAAGTTTTGTCAGTTGCGCATCAAGCTTAAAAGTCTACCAAGTGCGCGTCGGTTCAAGTTTTGTTAGTTGCCCCAAAAATCAAGAAGATGCCTGTTGGAATCAAGAAAGGAATCATCGATAAATATCCCCAAATGATTATTGCCAGCAACATACGAGGACGTGGGATGAATAGAGGACGAGTTGGCCAGGCAGTTAAGATTGCCATTGATACAAAAAGTCTACATGGAGCGCTGGTAGACACCAGAAGCGTGCGAGGTAGTTTTGTCAGGAAAATGAGTGGAGTAGAGTAGAAAGAGACAACGCTCCCCAACAACGAAAGCTATAAAAGGAAGCACTGATATCAGAAATAGGGCTAGCAGGCTCAGAGCGAGCTTGATACTGAAGACTCAATGAATCTCTTTTCCTCAATATCTCACTAGTCTAACCCATTTGTTGGGCATTTTGATCCACGCTTGCGCGCGTCCTTCATAACGTTGGGGAGTTTAGTTCTGGGGTTCGTCTAGAGTTGTCCAAAAAAACCCCCAGAGCACCGACATATCTATCCTCGGCCAAGGCCGAGGAAGGTCTCACCCGAGATGCAGAGAGGATCACAAAGACCATAAGGTCTTATGACAGGGATGAAGGCTAAACACACGAAAAGTCATCTGGATTGGCATCCATGCAGCTCATATTTGATAAATTATCAGGACTAAGCATTAAAACAATACACACACATATTCAACTCATACATAATAGACACAATGGATCGGAACTGTTGCATCTTTATTACTAGAGCCATTCCATCACAATAGAGATATACATTGTGCAGGACAGATACATATGACAGCCATAGAACTTCATATCTTCTCTATATAAATCCTCGAGATTACAACATGTTGCACAATGCGCCTTTGCTCAACACTCAAACATATACAAACACATAAATATATTCAAAGCATTACAACATTACAGTAGGCTTAGAGCGGGCTCGATACTGAAGACTCAATGAATCTCTTTTCCTCAATATCTCACTAGTCTAACCAACTAGCCTTGTTTCGGATATTAGTACTTCCTTTTATAGCTTTCGCTGCTAGGGAGTGCTATCTCTTTCTACTCTGGTCCACTCGTTTGCCTGACAAAACTGCTTCGCACGCTTTTGGTGTCTGCCAACGCTCCACATAGACTTCTGTATCAATGGAAATCTCTTTTATAAAAATCAGAATCTCTTTTATATTAGAAAAATCATAATCTCTTTTATATTATGGAAAGGCTCTAGACCCTCAATCAAATGCATTTTGGAACTAGAAGAAGAGAATTTAGAGGGAGGATGGTAAAAATTAGATGCATTAGGGTGTGATGGTGTTTCTCGGTCCCCATATTGGTTGAGTCAGTAGGGTTGGAAGTAAAGAGGGCCTCGAGAACTTGCAAGGTATTGCAGTCTAAGAGCGCCGCATATAACGACTGTGGAATTGGGTGATTGGGAAGACTGAGAGATAGTTGCAAAAATGGCACAATAATATTTGTTCATATCCTGGCAGGTTTCAAGTTTGTCAAATAAATGTTGTCCTCTTTTGATATTTATCTTCCCTCTTGCTTGTACTTTGAGTGTTTCCATTTTGCTCAGCTTGGTGAGACTGCAAGTGACCATCTTTGGTTGGAATCCAGATGGTAAGAATAAAAAGAGGAAACACGGTGCTAATAAGATGCATACAATTCCAAGGACTGATGGGTTTTTGAGACTTAAGAATTTTAAAATACAAGGTAGAACCCTTGCCTTTAGATTGTGCATACAATTCCAAGGACTGATGGGTTTTTGAGACTTCAGAATTTTAAAACACAAGGTAGAACCATTGTCTTTAGATTGTATTTATGCATATATGTATATTGGTTGGCATTTGGCAACGATCCCTAGAAGTCTTGGTGCAGAACAATATCAAATAGGGATGACCTCAAATGAAGAAGTAATGGAGCAGTGTATATTGGACCAACTTGGCTTTCAAAACCTAAATGTAACAAGAACTGAAAGTTGACCTAAAAACACCATTATTTATCACTTGAAGTTGACCCACTATGCACCTATCCTCTAGGAAGGTATAAGAATTCATTTTTTGAAGTCACTATTGTAACAAATATGTTAGATAATAGGGAAAATAGAAAAACAATGTACTTTTAAAATTTTTCAATCCACTAGATCAACATAGAAGATAAATAGATCTGAAACAAACAATATTTCTGAGTACAAAATAAACTATAGCTTACCTCCAGAATCAATGAGAGGTGTACCTATCACATGTGTAGATGTATGCCTCTGTAAGTATGCTCAGATGAAGTTTAGGTTCATAGATCAAACCTCTTGGGTTTAATCTCTGTTATAAGTGTTAGAATATGATGGATGTGTCGTTTAACCATAGACAATATCACAATTGTCACCCAAGGCCGAAGCCATCCTCCGAGCACCTTAACCTTGATAGAGAATCATTCCGGAAGCAAACCCTAGGCTAGATAGCCAAACAAAGGTGGCGCACCTTTCTCCAATGATAGTGCACCAAACAAGAGCTGATCAGATAGTCCAAGCCAAAACGTAATCTGCTAGCTGCAGCAGCTGCAACAACAACTCTCCTCCAAACTTGTGCACAAACTGGCTAACTGTAGTGCGCATAAGTGAGCTCTACAATTCTGAGAATGCCTTCCAGAATGAAGACTGGCCTCCTGTATTTATACTAAATCTGGCAGACTGCCTGGGCCGACTTCTCATTCTGGGTACTAATTCTTTAGTATATATTATTTCCTTTAGCCGACTTCTCATTCTGGGTACTAATTCTTTAGTATATATTATTTCCTTTAGCCGACTTCTCATTCTGGGTACTAATTCTTTAGTATATATTATTTCCTTTAGCCGACTTCTTCTCTTGGAGGCTAATAACCTAATACAAGTCATTCCCTTGAGCCGACTTGTCGTCTAGGGTTATTAACCAATTAATTAGGGTTTCTTCTTGCTTCTCGGAATATTCTATTCTCGTCAGGTTTACACGTGGAGGTAA
Source organism: Picea sitchensis (assembly GCA_010110895.2). NCBI lineage: Eukaryota > Viridiplantae > Streptophyta > Pinopsida > Pinales > Pinaceae > Picea > Picea sitchensis. The sequence goes on from SNQJ01S0004250.1 coordinate 344,555, forward strand.
ATACCTCCTGTAGCTACCATAATATCAACAAAAAGTACTGTGGGACAATTTTGCCATGGATAGTAAACCCCATTGGAAACAACAAAAATCCAAAGTCATAATAGCAAATAACCCCAATTGGAAAACCCTCCAATAAACAGTGATAACACAACAAGGAAATCAATGACAAGAGAACCCTCAGATCTGGAATACAAGTGTCGAACCCTCCATAAACAAACACAAACTCAGATCTGGAATAAGTGTCAAACCCTCCATAAACAAAAACAAACTCAGAGCTGGAATAAGTGTCAAACCCTCCATAAGCAAACACAAACTCAGATCTGGAATAAGTGGCAAACCATCCATAAGCAAACACAAACTCAGATATGATATACAAGTGTAAAACCCTCCATACAAAACTCAGATCTGATATATAAGAGTCAAACCCTCCATACTATTAGAAATAGGGAGAAGAACAGACAAAATACTTTTCAAAAATTTATGTTAACTAGATCAACAAGTACTCAATAGATCTAAATAAAAAATTCTGATCAGAGGTACATAAGAATACAGTAGATCTGAAAACAACAATTAGATCTAAAACAATAAAATATTTCTGAGCATGCAAACTATTAGATCTGAACCAAATAATTATTTCTGAGTATGCAAGGTAGTAGATCTGAGTATAACTATCATAGATCTAAAACAATAGTTATTTCTGAGTTAGCAAACTAGTAGATCTGAGCATGCCAATCATAGATCTAAAACAATAGTTATTTCTGAGTTAGCAAACTAGTAGATTTGAGCATACCAATCATAGATCTAAAACAATAGTTATTTCTGAGTTTGCAAACTAGTAGATCTGAGCATAAACAAATAATCCAAACTGAAGTTAGAATGCAACTGAAACTTACCTTAGGAATTTATCTCTTGAGCAATGAAGGAAGAGCTTGGCACACAAGTGAAAAGTAAGCCTCTGAATTATGCTTAGATTCAGTTTAGGTTCATAGATCAATCACTGAAGGATTTATCTCTGTCAAGGAGATCATAGGACTATCTTGCCATAAGAGAAAAACCCCAAACAAAAGAGACAAGAACCCCAAATAGTTTGCTTGAATGGAAAACCCTTATCTTAGCCACACACAGTGAGAGATCTGACTACTAAATAAATTGTGGCAGCAAGAAAAGAACCTTAAAGATCAGCCACGACCTTAACACAATCCAGATCTGTACTTAAAGAAGTGGACGATAGCCTGCAATAAAGAAGACACAGAGAAAAGGAGGCCGACTGGAATACCACATGGATCTCACACTTGAAAGAGGGCCGTAACAAGTAGATCTCACACCCTAGAAGGGGCCGACAGCTAGAACAGAGCTGGAACAGGAGATGGGATAGACTTGGCAGTAGAAACAACTTCAACAAGTAACCCTTCAAGATAAATAGCTCCAAGGCAGCACAAAACAATAGAGTAGGGAAAGCCGCAAGTTTGAGAAGGACTGTCCTGTTAGGAGGGTTGCAATTCTAAGGAGGACTATCTTGTTAGGAGGGCCGCAGATCTGAGAAGAGAACAAAACTGAGGTAGCTGCAGCCTTGAAGAAGAAAAAGAGAGTAAGTGTGTGTATGAATAGAGAGGTAGGGTTCTTATTTATAGTTTTAGGCTAGGGCTTAGGATAATAAAATATTAATTAATATAATGACATATTATTTAATATAAATTTTAAATTAATGTCATTAAATATTAATTAATATTTCTAAATTAATCATTACAAAACCCTAAAACAAATTTAGAAACCCCACTCATACCCAAACTCAAAAACCAAGGGTGAAGATCAAACAAGGGGTTCTCTCAGTGGCAAAACATGTCCATATGAATCTCAAGGTGACTAATAACTTTATCATCACTGCATAAGGGGGTACATCACACAATGTGGTCATGCTCATCTTCATAGTCTCTCCTAGGCCCTATGGACCATCCTGGGAGAGAGGAAGAGGATCACCCATCAACATATCTTGGTATTACACCAAGATCTACATGGTCAAAGACCAAGTTGCCCCAGAACACATATGGGGTCTTATCCACCAAGGTACAAGACCAAGGATCAACCCATGCTTTAGGCATGGGTTCCCTGGAACACATCCAGGGGCCCTAGACACTTATAGGGACTTATATCAACCACCAAGGAACACATCCAAGGATCAATCCAAGCTCAAGGCAAGGATTCCCTGGAACACATCCAGGGGCCCTAGAATACATCTAGGGGCTTTATTGCTTGGTCCCAGATCAAGAACCCCAGTCATCTACTGGGGGCCCTCACAAGGGTCTTTTGCCATGGCTCTAACTGCTTGGTCCCAGACCAAGAACCCTAGGAGTGTACTGGGGGCCCTAATCCACAACTAGGGTCTTATGCCATCCTCCAGAGAGAATGGCTCTTGCAGCTGCATTAAATTCAACACATACAAAACTCAGATTTGATATATAAGAGTAAAACCCTCCATACAAAACTCAGATCTGATATATAAGAGTCAAACTCTCCATACAAAACTTAGATCTGATATATAAGAGTCAAACCCTCCACAAAATGGCAGCCAAGGGAAGGGAGACACCCGTGGCCTCACACACACAACAACAACCACAAAGAAAGGAGGCACCCGTAGCCTCACACACACAATCGCAGCCACAAAGAAGGGCTGCGACACCCATACTCAGCCAAGGGACAGTCCGTGGCTCCTTCAAGCAGTCATGGGATAGTTCGTGACAGCCACAGGAGAGATCTCGGTGAGCATAGGCAACAAAGGCAGATTGGAAGAGGTCCAACACATCATAACCAAGCAAGTAGAATCAACCTGAAGTTCCCAGCCAACAAGTGTGCAAGTAATACCTCAAATCTGAAATAGAGGGTTTACTAGAGAAGCCGTACCACAACCAAGAAAAACTAAACTGAGGTAGCCACAACAAGTTTAGGAAGTGTGAGGAGAGTAAGTGTCAAAATACAAAGGGTAGGGTCTAATTTATAGTTAGGGAGAGGGGTTAGGGTAATTAGAATTATAATTAATTATTGACATTTAATTAATATAAATATTAATTAATATGTAAATTAATATAAATATTAATTAATATGTAAATTAATATTTAATTAAAACCCTAATCACATAAATAAAACCCTAATCCCATAAATAAAATCCCCATCACATTAAACAAGATTCCCATCACATAAAACAAGAGTGAAGGCAAACAATAAAGGGTTACCTTTTAAGACAAAGTCAAGGGGAGTTACATAATGGCAAAACATGTCCACTTGAGTCTCATAGTGACCTATAAACTTTATCATCATTGCATAAGGGGGTACATCAACAATGTGATAAGATCCATCTTCATAGACACTCCTAGATACATCCCAGGAGAGAGGAAGAGGATCACACATCAACACATCTTGGTATTACACCAAGATCTACCTGGTCAAGAATTAGGTTGCCCCAGAACACATCTGCGGGCCCTAGAACACATCTAGGGTCTTATCCACCAAGGTACAAGACCAAGTATCAACCCATGCATTAAGCAAGGGTTCCCTGGAACACGTCCAGGGGCCCTAGACACATCTAGGGACTTATCTCAACCATAAGGAACATATCCAAGGATCAATCCAAGCACTGAGCAAGGATTCCCTGGAACACATCCAGGAGCCCTAGACACATCTATGCACTTACTGCTTGGTCCAAGACCAAGAACCCCAGTCATCTACTGGGGGCCCTCACAAGGGTCTTTCTGCTTGGTTCTAGACCAAGAACCCCAGTCATCTACTGGGGGCCCTCACAAGGGTCTTTTGCCATGGCTCTCACTGCTTGGTCTCATACCAAGAAACCCCAAGAGTGTGCTGGGGGCCCTAGTCTACAGCTAGTGTCTTTTCCATCCTCCAGAGAATGGCTCTTGCAGCTGCATTAATTTCAACAAGATACATGAAAAGCAATGGATCTAACTTACAGACCTATGGGTTTTTCTTGATTAGAGACACAAAACTAGGCATCTTTGTTTATGTATGCTGATAATTGATTCGCTTAGTTCTCTGCATGGAAAATATCTACTTATTTACTGAGCAAAAATCAAACCACTAAAGAGAGAGGGGGCACACCTTTGATACCATCTCATCTGCCTATGCTACCTCACCTTCGATACCATCTCATCTGCCTATGCTGCTTCAATGTTCCTATCTTTAAGGCCAATAATATTTCTAATATTGGACAGATTTGATTCCTCAAAGCTATCACCACCACTAATATTGTTCGTTGTCTTCAAAGCTCTCCCCCCCAAAATTGGCTCCAGGGATTTATCATCCTCCTTTGGTTTTAATTTGCGCTGACATTATTTCTGTTCATCAATTTGATTAGCAATACCAGACTCAGTTGAAGCCTCTTGGACAGAGGACAGCCGATTCACAGTATCCCAATACAGTAATTGTAATATGGAATCTGGATGTTCAACTAGATCATGGACACTTACCATCTCCTCCTTGTCAAATTCTTGAGGATTTGATCCCTCTTGGTGCTTGATAGATCCGGAGTTAAGATGGATCTAGACTTGTGTATTGTATGGACTGAAATGCCATAGATAGGAGAATTAAGGAGTGAATATCCTAGATTGGAGGAGCTTAACCATTTTGTCCATCAGCTTCATTAAAAAGGTGGTCTTGAGGTTCTGAATTTTACTAATAGAGAGTTGGTTTTGCGCATTTTATATTTCTTTATAATATCAATTGTGACAATTGAATCTGCATACCTCAGATTTGAGGAACTTGTGGTATGCTATGGAAGTTTCATCACCTCAATTAACAGCTGATTTAGCATTCGTACAAAAAATTGGTGCAACTGTCTGTACAATCAGAACTATCTGTTCAATTTCAAAAAATATATTTTTTACATTACGTATGGACATGTCCTTGCAAAATACCTACAAACTACTTCTACAAACTGCAATCAACTTTGCTGATGTTGTTACTTCTATAACAAGCCAGCAGATTCATTTCTGAAAAGAATAACCAATTTGTTGAGGAAGTACCCCCTATTTATAGATGACTTGTTAAGTTGTTATGCAGTCTTTAACCGCTATTAGTCAAGCTAGTTAGACTGTGTGAAACATCAAAGTATTCTCCAAGATTCATACCTTAGGCTAGTGCTATGTACACAAAACTGGTTAGAATCCCCAATTCCACCTCTGTTTTCTTAATGAAGTTTTGTAACTTGTGTTTCAATTGTAATTGGCATATAGACAGTTTATGGATTCCCTCCAGTGCCATATAGCATTGCAAGCGTGACAAAAACGTATGGTTAGAAGCCTGGCTTCTTAGTCATACATGCAAACAAAAAGATAAAAGGAGGCCGTGTTCTTAAACCAAGAGAAAGCTGATTTTTGGAGTGCATTCTATAGGCAAAGATGCAGACCTCTTTGACACATTTGGTCCAAATAAGTTTGTATTCTAGGACAAACTTTGTTATCCAGATGACCGTCAAGGGAGGGTGTCAAGAGTCAGATGAAAATAATGGTCACTCGTTAATAAAGTTAAGTTGTACTTTACATCATAAAGTGACTTAAGTCACATGTCTTAAAATAAAGTTACATTAGAGTAGGTTAATTGTAGCGTAATAGAATAAAGTTGTTGTACAGGGATTTTTGTATGGGACATTCTCTCCCCTATATGTACTGATATCCACCATATTGAATAAGTATTCACTTATATGTTTCTCTTTCTATTCTTGGGGTTTGCATTTATTTTTTGCGTGCTTGTGGGGTTTCCTGACATGGTACCAGAGCCATGGTTGAATGGTCACAGAGGATAAAGCGGGTGAAGGAGCCCAGGGATTGCATTGATTAGAGACAAACAGAGGGACTACACACACACAAGTTGGACAGAAGATGACAAGGCGACCTCACTCCAAATTACACAAGATAAGTTTGTTTATTTCCAGGCCGACCAAAGGAAAATATTTTTGTTTGTTTGGAGAATTGAATATTTATAATGAAATTCCTAAAGTTTGATACTTAGGAAAATAAAAATTAATTTGAGGGAAGGTGCACACGCAGAGATTGTCTGTGAGGCTTAGTGTATGGTGATATTATCGAGGAGCGGTGAGTTCATACGTAGTATTGATGTTTTTTAGGAATCACAATTGGTTGAGGAAGATTGACACAGTTGGATTGTTTGCAGTAGGGCACAGTGGCATGGTCAGATTGATTGTAGGAGGGTGCAGATAGAGCACAATTTGAATTAGCGTGTAGACAGAAGAGGCCACATTTGAGTAAGGCGTGTACAGCTGTATGAGGGCACAGACAAAGAGGAAATGCAGTGTCACAAAGGAGCACTGCACACAAACTGAGTATGTGCGAAGGGCCAAAATTGGCCACAAATTGAGGGCACACGAAGGGTAAAAAGGGTCGTAGAAGGCATGGAGAGAATGTGCATAGGGGTGCATGCGGGCCACATAAGGGGGGCAGATCAGGATGCTAGCATAGCCCTGAAATGAATTCAGTTGGAACTTGTGAGCACTAGAATGGGTTTTCTGTCACTGAAGCCGTGGACAATTGGACATGCGAAATCAAGACAAAATCACATAGTTTAGGTGTAGTGCACGCATAGTATAGGTGCAGTTTGGTGCAGAGCATAGGTTCAATCAAGGCACAGGACAGACCTAGGTTCATGCATCAAGGCACGTATACAGTCCTAAGTAAGGACGGATCAGGGAAAAACCAACAACTCAAACCTGAGGTGAAGTAGTATTTTATGTTTTGGATTAATTAATTTTCAGAACTAAAATGTGTTAAATTTCAGTACATGGTAAACAACTCTACAAACTAGAAAGTAGAAACCCTGGAAAGCTGGAAAACCATTAAACTCTCAAAGCTGCTTGTTTTGCTAGATTTGTAAACATGCTCATGGAAATCTGCTTACAACAAATAAGAGAAATTTGCAACACAAAAATCACATCTATTTTCTTTATTAACTGTAAAAGAAAACTATACACACAATTCACTCTGAAAACTGAATGACTAACAATAGAGACCTATCCTCTCTTTATAGAGGAGGCTGGGGTTGTACACTAAAAATAACCAACCCTAAGCACCTAGGTTAGAGTGCTGAGCTTACATGCGCTGGCCTTCTAGAGAATTGTGCTTAGACTGGAGTAGGCTACATGTGCACCATGCCTTCACTCTCTCCTTGGGTTCAACGCCCTATCTCTTAGAAATTAGAAGTCCACCTATCTAGTGCCCTTTTCTTAAACCTGGAAAAGTAACTCATAAATAGAAAAACAACTCAAAAATAGAACTGAAGCTAATTTTCTGAGTTTAGAACAACTAAAATAAGAAAGCAAGTGCTGTTCTAATTTTGTGACAATTGGAAGAAATATGTGGATGGAGCATGCATGCTGGAGGCATGCATGCACCCTCTAACTGCCTATAATTCTTGCACCTGCTGAAGGCCCACTATTGTCTACACTCAAGGCATCTCTTCTGCGGCGCACAGGGATTGAGTTGACTGCTTTGCTGGTGCACTACTAATGTTGGAGAGATCATTGGCCAAGCAACAATTGGTAATCTAACACTCCCTCTTTGTGAGGAAAGTGTTCTTGACCAAACCAAGTCTTTCCCTCAACATTTTGAACTTCCCTTCTACTAGGGGCTTTGTCATCATGTTGACCATTTGTGAACTTGAAGAAATATAACCCCGGATCACTACTCCCTTCTGTACTCTGAAATCTCTTCAGAAGCTTCAAGGTGTAAATCCCTTGTAGAAGGAAAATTTCATCAACAACTTGCTAACCTCCTATGTCCTACATGTCAACTTCACTAGTCAAAATCTTGTGCACCACAACATGAGTTGTTGATGAAATTATGGGTATTCTTTAATATCCCACAAACGAAGGTGCTATGTCACAAGTTCACTGAGTGAAAACCGCATGGATCAATGTACCTAGATAAGAAATGCACTATCAAGAGAAGAAGGTCCTCAAGATTGCTAGTGTGATTTCAACAGCATAACCTTACTATGAATGGATTTTTATGGATTGAGAGACCTCAAGGATTTATTTATAGGGTAAATAATGATTAGACCGCCTCGATATGGTCTTCAAAATAGTGGCTAAAGATGACCAAATCAAGTTTAGCAACTGTAATTAGAGTTTAGAATGGTCCACGCATAACTAAGTTTCTATTTTAGCAAATCTGGCTTGGAGATAGTCAAAATTGGTTATTTGGAAAAAAATTCAGCTTTTAGGGGTATTATTTGCATTGGTGGTGCAACTTTTAGGGGTAATATATGTGCTGGCCCTTTTGGTCAAAATATGAGTTTGACTCTGCAATTTTGGGGGAGTTAGTGGTCATATGATGGTGGAGAAAGGGGTGAAATGAAGGTTAAATATGCCAGTAGTGATGTATTTTAGTAAGAGGGCTCAAAATATCACAAGTGAGGAATTGTAAGGTGATAAAACATCTTGTAAGTTAAGGGGTTAGTTCAATAAAGTTTTCATGGGAATTTCAGCTACATAAGATTCATGAACTCTATCAAGTTGAATCCTTGGTTAATGCTGCAAAAAAGCAACATTTCTGCTACATGACCATAACTAAAGCTCTTTAGTCTAGTTCTTTTCATCATCATTTTTCTTTATGGTATTCTTATTGCAAAGTATATGGCACTAATTTCTTTGTCTTTTTTGCAACAATGTGCCAATAGTGATTATTCTATACGTGTACTACCAGTGACACATATTTATGTGTAAGTTCATGGTCCCATACAATATTCTAAAAATATGAACTAGTTAATATTTAGGCAAGGGCATTCTTCCCACTTTGATATATTAGAATAATTCAAAAGTCTTTTGTTGAAGCTTTCATCTTGTATTGACTCAGACTTTGTCTACGGTGCTTCAATGAAGTTGTAGATTTTTTCATTTCCTTGTTCTCAAGGTAGAGCTCGCTGGTTGAGATGCTATTGAAAAGTTTCTTTCTTTTCTGATCCAATTTACATCAATTTTTACTAACTTATTATAGCCAAAGGAAACTTAAAAAACTATGCACTAATTGTGTCTTTTATTGTACACTTGCACCCTGTGCCTAGTTCATCAACAACCTGCCAATACTGAAGAAATTGATCAACAAAATGTTACATTAAAGTAGTTCATTTCACTTAAGGATTCATGTAAGTCAATTTGGATAACAGAATCAGCGTCTAATAGTGATTGATGAAGACATTGTAGGGTTCCAAACCTCTATTTATATTTGATGTACAAATGTGAGGATGAGCATATGTAGGTTCCCAACTGAACCCTGCCAAGTGCCAATCAAGGTAGGATTTGAGTAGTAAATTCAATCCTTTCATCATTGATGAAGAAGATTCCCTTCAGTTTGCAGGGTTCCTTCTTGTTATAGATCTTACCATGATTAGCATTACACAAGTTTTCATTGGGAATTTTGATAAGCCACTCTAATCCATTATATGTTGTACATATAATTCCAATCAATATCTACAAGCCCACTAACTCAACATCAAAGGATGCTTGATCATTCATACCAATATTTTGTCAAATTACATCTATGAATTTTGGGTTTCTTAATATATTGTTTTTAGATACAATGTATGATCCATGGAAAGGGAAGTAGGGAAATTGATCTTGGTTGAATGTTTTCTAGTGGGAAGTCAACATTTCGAAAGTTTCATGCCCCCATATGTTTCCATCTTTATAGCCCAAATTTCATGACAAGGAGCATGGTTTATAGTGGTCATTGTTGGATTCAAACCCATGCCACAGAGGAAATGTTGAAGGCGCGTTGTCGATTCCTCTGTTAAGTTGAGAAAAAAAAAGATACAATGTATGATCTAAGGATTAGATTACTTGTAGTGAAAAGGAGTTTTATACTATTCTTTGTAAAATTTATTTTTCTACATGGATTTATTTGATTTTGATGATTCACATATTGTTGCATAAATAAGTGAACTTATTTCTTCATCATTTTATGGGATAATCCTATATTTTGGACTTTGAATGAATGTAATATTAATAACCAACATAGATCCATCTTAACTTTGGATCTATTAAGCGTCGAGAGGGACAAAAAATAAATTCAAATTCAAATATCTCAATGCTTGAAAGATCATGAGTTAAGATGGGTCTACGCTAGTGTGTGTGTGTGTGTGTGGTTTTCTTTTCTTAATTTCTTTTTCACATTACGGATTTTCTTTGAATATTTTGATTTATTTAAAGCTCAAATGGTAGACATCTCATCCATACTAGGCTATTATTTTTTTAAAATATTGTGTTGGATAAACTTATGGCATATGTCATGTCAATGTTAGGCACATACATTACACATATCCCTCATGCTAGGCTATTGAATGTACCTCTCTTCTATCAGTGCATTCGTTGCAAGTGAAGTTTCAACCAAATTGGAAATTAATAGTATTTATTATTATCCAAAAAAATTGAGATAAAAGAAGATATTTATGTGTTCTAATTATGTTTAGAAGGAGACATGTTATGGTCTCACATGTAACATTTCATGTAATACCAAGGATGCACTGCCACACATTTCCACACCTCGAGTACATTCCCAAGATGGAGACAACATACAAGGGATGTGGGCTATGTTCTGAGTATTGTTAGGCCTTATTGGGAACTTGAAGGGATACAGGGGGTGCATCCTCCTCCCTAATTGTTGCATCTTGAACATGTGGATGTACCATGTGAGACAAGGGACTTCTACATGTTCCCTACATTTGGGTTCACCCAACCATTTTAAACAATTAAACAATAATAAAAAAAAAGTCTAGAGTTCTAACATATCATACATATTAAAATATATTTTAATAACATTTATATTCCCTAAAACCCTAATCGATCCATCTTCCATCTGTTTATTAACACTCATACACTCTATGTTTTACTTCTATAATCTACCATTTGCTCACTTGGACTTTTTTCTAATTTGGGCATTTGGTGGCTATCAAGATTTCATTTGGAGTTGTTGACAATCACTTTCTAGAGTACTTCCCTCCCATTTGACTTTTGTGGCGCTGCATTTGCATTACTATGGCATTGGAGAGACATTATTATGGAGTTTTAGAGGATTTATTCATTGATTTAATGGACACTGTTTAGTTTAAAGATTGAATGTTTAATCAATAGTAAATTATCATATTTTTTTATTTTTATATATTTAGGGCATGGTGCCCCATGTTTTGTACCCCTATTGTACCTTGGGGCACTTTAAAATTTTGGGGAGACCTCTCCACATTGATTGTGTAAACATATCTCATGTACCAAACTTTTGATGTAACCTTGTGCAAGTCTCTCTCTCTCTCTCTCTCTCTCACACACACACACACACAGACACATGCTAGCTTTCTAGGTTATACTGAAAGTTTTTACACCATTCTTGGAGGTGCATCCTGTAATGTGGGGTGCATGGTGTGTCGATTACCCTTGGTTGTATTGTGATGGACATACACATTGAAGATGACTTGTTCATGGATTGTTGTGCCTTGACTTGATGTTTAGGTGTCACATTTCCTTGGAGTGTTAAAGACCTAAATGGCATGAAGAGTTTCTTCATGGGGTGCACAACTAGAGAGGTTGGTTGGTTTCTTGGGAGGATGACTCGCCTTCAAGGAAAAACATTGGGCATCTTGGAGGAAATTATTGAGCCATACATGGTATGGGGACACTTGATTGCTTGCATGGAGGCTTGTACTTGACTTGAGAACACTTGGGTTGAGGAATGATCATGTAGGTGTGGTGGAACTAGAGGTGCACTTGGCTTAGAAGGTAGCATTGTAGCTTTGGAGGAGAAACATTATACCTTAATTGAGGAGCATTTAGCCTAGACAATTTTTTGTTGGACGTGCATGCCTGAGCTTAAAATGTGTCACCTAGACTTGGAGTGCTTCACATGTGGGCCTATCTTATGAAGAGTTAGGTTTCTTGTAGTGGACTATGTCTACTTTTTATTATTGGCCTCTCTTATCTTGCATGTAAATAAAGGTAGGAGAGAGTCTTTCCATCACTTCATTATTTCTCACTCATGTAATCACATGTTTGTGTTAGAGATGTGAGAGCTAAAGCGAACTAGTTTTTTGTACTTCTTCTTTATTGTATTTTCTCTCTTTGTCTTGAGCACTAGGGTTGTAGAAGAAAATTCAAGGGAAGACTTTGGTTAGGGTTTTTCCCTAAGGAGAAAAAAGACTAGGGTTTGAGATAATCCCTAGAGGAGAAGAAGACGAAGCATTTGGTCTTGTAGCTCTAATAAGAGAAAACAACTAGGGTTTTGTGGCATTTGGTAACCCTAGTGCTACTTGGTGTTCTTGCTGTGGAGAATATGGAGGGAGATGAACTTCTACACTTGTGGGATGTAAGTTTAGGTGCCAAGGAGGATTTGATAGTGTGTATTCCATCTTTTTGAGGATCTTTGTTAGACTGGACAACTTTTGTTATGAGTGATTCCTAGCCAGGAGGAGTTGCTGGCTAGGGTTTTCTTATGGTTTCCCTAGCTAAGGTTTGGAGAGCTTGACTTGTACTATTTTATAGAGCTGTTGGTATATATATATTTGAACTGTTTTAGCTATCAAAATTTTGTGTACTTGTAGATTTGAATCCCATCCTATGCTATCTTTATGATTAAGTGGATTCTAGTGTTGGCTATGGACACTACTTTGACATAACATTGCACTAAATTTATTAAGTGATTTAACACATATGTAGAAGATAAAGGAGTATATTTAATGTTGTAATGATACATTGTAATCAAGTATTTTCATATATGTAATTTTCTTATGAAGTGTTCCCTAAGGGTTGCAACTTGTTTCCATTGAAGTACACTTGATTGGTATTTATTTTCTTGTGTTTCCTTGTGATTTGGGTTGAAGAGAAGTGAAATATTTGTTGTTGTAATTTAATATTTCGGAGAAGCAGTAAATTTCACAAGAAATAGATCTAGGAAACCTCAAGGTTGAGGTGAAAATTTGGAAGTGGCATTAATTTATTGTTTCTCAAAATTTCTACATGGTATCAGAGCATTTTAGAGATTTATACTTGGTTTCAAAGTTTTTGTGATTGTGATTGAGATTGCTCTCTTGGTGAAGAGGGAATTAGATATTTCAATTGTTCTGTACCTAGGAGAGGGAATTGGATATTTCAATTTGTTAGAAATAGGGAAAAGAATAGAAAAAATACTTTTCAAAAGTTCCGTTAACTAGATTAGCAAGTACACAATAGATCTAAATAAAATTTTTGATCAGGGGTACATACAAAATATAGTAGATCTGAAAACAACAATTAGATCTGAAACAATTTCTGAGCATGCAAACTAATAGATCCGAGTACAATAGTCATAGATGTAAAACAATAAATATTTTTGAGCATGCAAACTAGTAGATCTGAGCTTTAAACAAATAATTCAAACTGACGTAAAATGCAACTAAAACTTACCTCTGAGATTTACCTCTTGAGCAATGAAGAAAGAGATTGACACACAAGTGAAATGTAGACCTCTGTATTATGCTCAGATCTAGCTTAGGCTCATGGATCAACCACTAAGGGTTAGATCTCTGTCAAAGAAAACATGAGACTGTTTTGCCACAATAGAAAACCCCATGGAAAAGGTGCCAAAAACCCCAAACAGAAACTTAGACAGTAAACCCTTATACCAGTCACACACATGGAGATATCTAGATGCTAAAGAAGGTGTGGTAGCAAAGAAGTAGCTTGTAGAACAACCACGGCCCACACTAGTTCCAGATTTGTACACAGAGGTAGACGACAACCTATAGTGGAGGGCCAATAGCTATGTCACACATATCTCACACAGAGATAGGAGGGTCGGCTGCTTAAAATGAGTAGATCTATTGATTGAAGAGTGGCCGACTGCTTGGAAGAGGGTAGAACTATATAGTAGGGTGGCCGATTGCTAAGAAGAGAGCAGATTTGAGTAGTAACAATGACCTGGCAACAATGATCAACTCAACAAGAGAGCAACCAACAATATAACACCTAGAACCACCTTCCAACACAAAAAAATGTGAACTGAACTGAACAGTCAATGAGGCCGCGGAACTGAGGAAGAAAATCACAGAGCTATCCGCCACTTAGAAGAGGAGAGAGTACGTGAGTGTAAAGGAATAGTGAGGGAATGATTTTATTTATAGTTTTAGGCTAGGGCTTAGGTTAATAAAATAATAATTAATATAATGAAATATTATTTAATATAAATATTAAATTAATATGTCATATTAAATATTAATTAATATTTCTAATTTAATTATCACTAAGCCCTAAAACAAAAATAAAAACCCCACTCATACCCAAACTAAAAAAAACCAAGGGTGAAGATCAATCAAGGGGTTAGGAAGGACAAAGGGGTTTTCTTAATGGCAAAACATGTCCATATGAATCTCAAGGTGACCAATAAACTTTATCATCACTGCATAAGGGGGTAAATCACACAATATGGTCATGCCCATCTTCATAGTCTCTTCTAGGTCCTATGGACCATCTTGGGAGAGAGGAAGAGAATCACACATCAACACATCTTGATATTACACCAAGATCTACCTGGTCAGAGACCAGGGTGCCCCATAACACATCTGGGGTCTTATCCACCAAGGTACAAGACCAAGGATCAACCCATGCTTTAGGCATGGGTTCCCTGGAACACATCCATGGGCCTTAGAATACATCTAGGGTCTTTATTGCTTGGTCCCAGACCAAGAACACCAATCATATACTGGGGGCCCTCACAAGGGTCTTTTTCCATGGCTCTAATTGCTTGGTCCCAGACCAAGAACCCCAGGAGTGTATTGGGGGCCCTAGTCCACAACTAGGGTCTTATGCCATCGCTCTAACTGCTTGGTCCTAGACCAAGAACCCCAGGAGTGTACTGAGGGTCCTAGTCCACATCTAGGGTCTTATGCCATCCTTTAGGAGAATGGCTCTGGCAGCTGCATTAAATTCAACACTCCCTCTCAACAAGAGAGGCATTCTCAACAACACCAAGCTTGTCTCGAAAGCACACAAACTTTGTCAAGGACAATGGCTTGGTCAAAATATCTGTCGTCTGTTCTGCTGTTGAAACATACTGAATACCGAGAATGTTCTTCTGTACCATGTCTCGAACATAGTGATATCTCATCTCAATGTTCTTCGACCTGTCGTGAAACATCGAATTCTTGGAGAGCTTTATACAACTTTGATTGTCATAATGGATGACTGTGGGTTCTAGCTCTGCACTGAACAAGTCTGAAAGTAGCTTCCTGAGCCACATTGCTTCTCTGCTAGCAACACTTGCAACAATGTATTCTGCTTCTGCAATGCTCTGGGCTATGGAGCCCTGTTTCCTGCTGGACCAGGAGATCATCGCTGAACCCAAACTGAAGCAATATCCGAAAGTGCTCTTTCGATCCACTGTACTGCCCATCCAATCTGAATCTGTATATCCATGAAGCATTACACCTCCCCTGGAAGTGTATCTGAGACCATAGGCTATAGTCCCCCGAACATATATCAGAATATGTTTAACAACAACCATATGTACATTCTTCGGTTCACACATGAACTGGCTGAGGGCATTTATTGCATAACAAATGTCCGATCTAGTATGTACGAGGTACATCAATGACCCAATGATCTGCCGATATAAGGTGGGGTCTTCTGGATCTGAACCTGTAAACTGATCTTGTAATTTATTTAGGTTAGAGATCATTGGTGTGGTCATGGACTTATAGTCCATCATGCCAAATCTGCGGAGCACATCAACTACATATTTACTCCGTGAGAGAAAGATCTCACCTGGTTTCTGCCACACCTCCAAGCCCCATAAATAATGCATAAGTCCCAAGTCTTTCATTTCAAATTCTGCAAAAAACTCCCTCTTAGTCTAAGCTATCAAGTTTTCCTCTCCAGTGAGGAAAATATCATCCACATATAAGACTAAGATAATCAGATGATTTTGTACAATATTTATATAAATATTGGGATATGCTATGCTCTTGGTGAATCCAAGATTTTGTAGAAAACTATCTATTCTCCCATACCAAGCTCTTGGAGCTTGCTTTAATCCATACATGGCTTTCTTGAGTTTGCACACATGAGATTCTTTCTCATGGATCACGAAACCTTCAGGCTATTCGATATACACTTCTTGCTCAACTTCACTGTTAAGAAAAACAGTCTTAACATCAATTTGGTGAAGTTTCCAACCAAAGATTGCGACAAGAGAGATAATAATCCTGATGGAAGTATATCTGGCAACTGAAGAAAAAATCTCGTCATAGTCAATTCCTTCTTTCTGAGAGAAACCACGAGCCACGGATCTAGGATTGTATTTTTCAATACTGCCATCTGCTGCATGCTTTATCTTATAAAGCCATTTGAAATTTACCACTGATTTACCACGAGGTCTAGGAACCATTGCCCATACATCATTCTTTAGAATTGAATCACATTCTTCTATCATAGTATCTTTCCACACTTGATGTTTGGAGCCTTCTTCAAATGTGGAAGGTTCTGAATCAATCACGGGATTCAACTTAGCTATAAGACTGGAGTACTTATCTGGTTTCTTTCTTTCTCTGAAAGTGCCCTTAGGAGCTGAATTCTTTTCTGCTTCCTTTAGAATTTCCCAGCACCAGGTTGGTTTCCTTTTAATAGGAGGTTTCTCTAAAGGAAAATCAATAGTATCCCTTGAGGGATCCACTGAAAGTTCTGAGGTCTCCTCTTTCTGTTCATCTGGACGAGGTGAATCTGAAGATTCAAGAGATAGAGCTTCCTGCTCCCCTGAATCACATAGAAGTTCTCTGGTCCGACGAAAAACTGCTTCTTCATGAAGATTTACGTCTCTACTTACCTGGATGAACTTTTGACTTGGGATATAAATTCTGTAAGCCTTTGAGGTTTCACTGCATCCCACAAAAGTACCTTTCTTTACGAAGGGCTCTAGCTTAGTTCTCTTTTCTTTTGGAATGTGAACATAGACTGGACTGCCAAAGATTCTCAAGTGATCAATTGAAGGATTTATACTGGTGAAAACTTCTTCTAGATTTTTCGCTTCAAGAGCTTTGTGTGGACATCTATTCTGAATGTAGACTGCAGTACTGGCAGCTTCGGCCCAAAGAAATAAATGTAAGTTCTGGTCATACATCATGGCTCTGACTGCTTCACAGATAGTTATGTTCTTTCTTTCTGCGACCCCATTCTGTTGGGGATTATACGACATAGTCAACTCCCTCTTAACCCCAGAAGCCCGACAAAGTTCATCATATTTGAAGGAGTCAAATTCTTTACCATTGTCTATTCTGAAAACCCAAATGTGTCTGCCTGTCTAATTTTCAACAAGATTATTGAAATCTTGAAATCTGCTGAAAGATTCATCTTTAGTCTTTAAAAAATAAATCCAAGTTTTACGAGAACAATCATCAATAAAAATGATATAGTAAATACAACCATTCATAGATGGAGCAGTCATGGGCCCACAAAGATCAGAATGATTAGATCTAGAATGCCATAAGATTTTCTATTGTTGTGATGATATGGTTTCTTTGTATTCTTACCAAGTGCACAACCTCTACAAACATTATCATGCTATAAAGAAAATACTGGCATCCTGTCACCATCTTTTGCAAACCTGGAAGTGCGTTGTATTTGAGATGTCCAAGCTTTCTGTGCCAAAGCTCGCAAGGATTTATCATCTCGTGAGCTAGTGCTTGAACAACTTGACCTGAGATTTTATAAAGTCCACTCTCACGGGTTCCAAAAGTCATAACAGTATTCAAATCTCCATTTGAGGGCCACATGAGAGCCTTCCCTTTGGTGAAGGCTATTGAGTATCCTTTGGGTTCTAACACTGCAACTGAGATTAGATTTTTCTTTAAACCAATAACATAATTTTTTTTTATCAATATGAAATATATTACCTGATTGAAGTTGGAAAGAAGCAGATCCAAAACATTTTATGTCATAAGTACCATCATCACCCAGTTCTAACTTTACATTGAATTTCTTGTCTTGATAGTTTGTAAGATTTTGTTTGAAACCTGTCATGTGTTTGGAAGCACCACTGTCCATTAACCAAATCTCCTATGACTTGGTTATAGTGTCAGAAATAGCTGAGATGAGATAATATTCTTGATATTGTTCTTGCTCTTTGGTGGTTGCCCTGGTTTATCTTCTTTGAGGTTCCTGTTGAGGTTTAACCTCTTTAGTAGCAACTGAGGCTTGAAACTTTCATTTTCTTCTTTGCTGAGAGGGAGGGTTCCTGCAATTTCTTGCATAATGTCCTAGCTTATTGTAGTTAAATTTTTTTACTTTAGATAAATGAGGATTAAGATGAGATAACTTACCTTGAGGTTTTTTACCTTTGCATTTAGATTGATGAAACTTCTTCCATTTCTTGGCTTTCGCTGAAATGGCATGATCTCTTAGCATTGATTGTTCATTTCTTTTTTTGAGTCTTCCTTCTTTTTCTAAGCAATCATGCCATAATCTGTCAAAGTTAGGTTGAACTTCTCTTCCATTAATTGAAGCGAGAAAAACTCCCCATGACTCAAGTAGTCCATCAATTGCAGTTTGCACAAGGTCATCATCATCTACAACAACTCCTATTGTTATAAACTGGTCTCTGGTTTGAACAATCTTGGAGAAAAAGGCAGCAATTGTTTCATCTTTTCCCATCCTCAAAGTACATAGTTGTTTCTTCAATATTCTCTTCTGAGTTGGTTCCTTCTTTTCATAGAGATTTGCTAAAGCATCCAAACAATCTTTGACAGTCCTTAGATGACCAATGATGGGCATCATGTTGTCCTTAACAAAATAAAAAATAATTCTTTTAGCTTTGGCTTATTTCTTTCTGTATGCTGCCCTGGCTGTGTTTGAAGTGGGTTCTTCAATTACCCTAGTAATCAACTCTTCCAGTTCACTCTTTTCAAGAATGTTGAGTATCTTGCATTTCCAAGCATTTAAGTTGGAGGCCCCTACAAGTTTGTCTTCAACTTTGACTGAAGAGGAGGCCATGCTGAGTTTTGGATCAGTTTAGTAAATGAAATGTTGTTGATATGCAAAAAAACCCCTAACAGTATGGATCTACGTAGGCTCAAGTCTGCACTTTTTGAGCTCTTTTCATGCCCTAAGCTCTGATACCATGTTAGAAATAGGGAAAATAACAGAAACAATACTTTTAAAAAATTATGTTAACTAAATCAACAAGTACACAATATATCTAAATAAAAATTCTGATCAGGGGTACATAAGAAATACAATAGATCTGAAAACAACAATTATATCTAAAACAATACATATTTTTGAGCATGCAAACTAGTATATCTGAGTACAACAGTCATAGATCTAAAACAATAAATATTTTTGAGCATGCAAACTAGTAGATCTGAGCTTTAAACAAATAATTCAAACTGAAGTAAAATGCAACTGAAACTTACCTCTGAGATTTACCTCTTGAGCAATGAAGAAAGAGCTTGGCACACAAGTGAAATGTAGACCTCTGTATTATGCTCATATCTATCTTAGGCTCATGGATCAACCACTAAGGGTTATATCTCTATCAAAGAGAACATGAGACTGTTTTGCCACATTAGAAAACCCAAGGGAAAAGGTGCCAAAAACCCCAAACAAAAACTTAGACAGTAAACCCTTATACCAGTCACACACAAGGAGAGATCTGGCTGCTAAAGAAGGTGTGGCAGCAAAGAAGTAGTTTGAAGAACAACCACGACTCACACTAGTTCCGGATCTGTACTCAGAGGTAGACGACAACCTAGAGTGGAGGGCCAACAACTATGTCACACAGATCTCACACAGAGATAGGAGGGCCGATTGCTTAAAATGAGAAAATTTGTTGAGTGAAGAGTGGCCGACTGCTTGGAAGAGGGTAGAACTGTATAGTAGGGTGGCCGACTGCTAGGAAGAGAGCAGATCTGAGTAATAATAGTGACCTGGCAGCAGTGATCAACTCAGTAAGAGAGCAACCAACAATATGACACCTAGAACCACCTTCAAGCACAAAGAAATGTGAATCGAACTGAATAGTCAATGTCGCCGCAGAACTAAGGAAGAAAATCATAGAGCTATCCGCCACTTAGAGGAGGAGAGAGTATGTGAGTGTAAATGAATAGTGAGGGAAGGGTTTTATTTATAGTTTTAGGCTAGGGTTTAGGTTAATAAAATAATAATTACTATAATGACATATTATTTAATATAAATATTAAATTAATATGTCATATTAAATATTGATTAATATTTCTAATTTAATTATCAATACGCCCTAAAACAAAAATAAAAACCCCACTCATACCCAAACTCAAAAAAACCAAGGGTGAAGATCAATCAAGGGGTTAGGAAGGACAAAGGGGTTTTCTTAGTGGCAAAACAAGTCCATATGAATCTCAAGGTGACCAATAAAATTTATCATTACTGCATAAGGGGGTACATCACACAATGTGGTCATGCCCATCTTCATAGTCTCTCCTAGGTCCTATGGACCATCCCGAGAGAGGAAGATGATCACACATCAACACATCTTGGTATTACACTAAGATCTACCTGGTCAGAGACCATGTTTCCCTAAAACACATCTGGGGTCTTATCCACCAAGGTACAAGACCAAGGATCAACCCATGCTTTAGGCATGGGTTCCCTAGAACACATCCATGGGCCCATGGCTCTAACTGCTTGGTCCCAGACCAAGAACCCTAGGAGTGTATTGGGGGCCCTAGTCCACAGCTAGGATCTTATGCAATCTCTCTAACTGCTTGGTCCTAGACCAAGAACCCCTGGAGTGTACTGGGGGCCCTAGTTCACAGCTAGGGTCTTATGCCATCCTCCAGGAGAATGGCTCTTGCAGTTGCATTAAATTCAACACAATTGTTTTGTACCTAGGAGAGGTGCTTGACCTATTTATATGTTGCTGGTTGTGAGACCCTAATGCATCGAGAGAAGTGCTTGAACCCTATAATGGTTGTTCTAATTTGTTCATTGTTGATTTTGATGTGAGGTGTGATTCAAATTTGTCGGATGAATTCTCTTGGTCTTAGAGAGTGTGACATGTTTTATGGTGCATCCAATTTCATACCTTGGCTGGTTCACATTTCAAATGTTTTTGGAGGAGGCTGAGCTTTGGGAGTATATTGAGACAAATATCATTGCACCTACCAATCCAACAAAGTTCTTCACTTATGCTAATAAGAAGGCTAGGGAAAAGAGACTCCTTCTTGACTTGTTGAAACCATTTCATCCCTCACATCACAAATAATTTGTATGATAAGTTGAAGTTTGAGGCTTTGGTTGGTTAATATTAGAGTTCTTATGTCTCTAGACAAATGCTCTTATGAAACAAGCTTTTAGATATCTACATGAACACATATACACTATGGTGAGATACTTAGCTAGGGTCACATAGTTGAGAGATCGATGGGCTTCCATAGGGAGAAGAGTGGAGGATAAGGAGTTGTTGTCCATTGCCTTAAATGGACTTCTTCCATCTTGGAAACCTTTTGTTCAAGGTGTTTGTTCTCATGAAAAATTACTAGATTTTGCGAAGGTTTGGGTTAACCTTGTGGGAAGAGATTAGGTTGGAGTCCTATTCAAAGCAACAAAGAAAGTATAAGACATAGCTCTTGTTGGGAGGATGGGGAAGGGAAGTAAGAAAAGATACAAGAAAGGTAAGAAAGAAATATCAAGTCTAGGTAAGACAGATTTGAGTAAAGTGTAATGTTTTAGGTGTCATCAACTGAGACATTATGCCATCGAGTGTTTGGAGAAGAAGAAGGAGACATTAGGATAATTTTGAGGTCTAAAATGGGCCTCCTAAGAGAGGTAATAAAAAAATATGAGTTAGTCGTTTTGTGGGGAAGATATATTTATAGCTCACCTCTTACACTACAATCTATGTAACTATTGTTAAGTTAAATTGAAAAGATGGATATAAATAAAATTAATAAAATATCCTTTATGTATGTGACTAGAAATACACATACTTTTGAATATATTTAAATATAATATAAGATACGTGTTTATGAATAAATGATTTGGAATATAATGTAATAACAATACTTATGAGTATACCTACATATTTATAATGGTTAAGAACATGTGTTTCCTCGTTGGAGGTCATAGGTTTGAATCTAGAGGGAGGTAGGGTATGTATACCTCTGTAGACTTTAGTAGTCAAATCACTGTGTGAAGGGGTCCCTTGTCCCACAAACAAGGGGGTCTCATACACCAATTTGGTGTTTGTCTTGGACGTGACCTTAAAAATAGATTATTATTATTCAATAGTCAAAATATAATCTAATAAATGCATCACTTATTCAAAATTCAAAATATGAATATGTGGGGGTAGAAATTCATAAAGCACGTGAGAGGGTAAAATGAACACGTGAGAGCATTGAGCTCATACTTCATATGCATATTTAATGTTTACATTTTATATGACTCTGAGAATATATTTGAATATAAATTTTTATTTATATAAAATACTTTTAGGGTACTCTTCGAGTAAAGTACTTTACTTTATGAATACATTTTTATTATATTAAAAAACAATTCATAGTACTTTTGTTATAATGAGTATTTCACTTACAACACTACCATGGTTAATTATGGGTTTTCATCTTCCATTTAGAATGGGACAAATACACATCTTTAATTCAAATAATACCAACTCAACCATAAGTGATGATGTCATCCTATAAAACGTGATTGGTTTTTTTAAAGTTGATTTTGATAGTGCATTTTTTGTTTTGAGATCCATTTTTACCTCAAAATTCCCCTAATGAGGCCAATTAGGTTGCAATTGGTATTGTAGTAGGAGTGGATGAATTGGCATCACAATTTGAAACCACCTTCTCCATGGTCTCTTCATAGCAACAAAATAAAGTATAAGACATAGCCTTTGTGTATAATTTTCCAGGTCCTATCAGCTGTCTTCTTGGTCTGTCTTTGACCAAGATAAGACTCTAAGTTTCTTGCTGTCATAAATTTTAATTTCTGTTGTTTTATAACATCCAACAATAGTTTTTAGTTTTGCTGATTTGTTATGGTTGTTGTCTCTGTTTGGGTGCTCTAGCAAGTAGTTTTGTGTTTGACAAAATTAGTACATGCATGCCAAATAACAACAACACACCTAAACTATCTTTTCTGCTGAAATATGGATAGATCTAAGAGCTAATAAACAACCACTAAAATGCATGTGTAGACACAGGTATGTTTGGTCAACATGACCCTGGATAAAACCCCCCCGGGGAAAACCAGTTTGAGATATAGTGTATATAATGAGGTAGAGCAAATCTAGATACAGTAATCACTATACAAGAAGAACCTGATACAAATAGCAACTCCAGATGAAGAAGATATCCAAGGCTCTAACTGCCAGAAGCACTCCAGGATGGTGCGCCCCCACTGAAACTGCCAGATCTGCTCCAGAAATCCACTGAGATGTCAGAATGGAAAACCCCTCCACAAGAATGATCCTCCTGCTGCTGTCCTCACTCTGCAACTGACATCAAAGAAAACTGATGGCTAGAAATCCCTCCGGGTAGCAAACAACACCCTTAGAAACCATGCCTCCTATGAAGAATCCCTCCAATAAAATAGGTATGCAAGCTGCCTCAAGTTGCCTCAAGCTGCCATAGATGAAAGCTAGCGGCTTGCTCTTCCTCTCCTCATACACAAAACCTCATGTCCATAGCTAAAATACTCCTCTCTCAATGAGCAAAGCCTCCCTTGAACAATGCGCCCTCAATACTCCTCTCTCAATGAGCAAAAGCCTCCTTGAACAATGCGCCCTCCCTTAGCTCCTTTGCCCCTCTTTAGGCAAGAATAGGGTAACCTAAGATTTGATGGATGAGATCAATCCAAATCAATGGATGAGATCACTCTCCATAAATCTAATCCAAAACCCACTTTTGGGTTAAGTTCCCTAAGTCTACTCATGTCTCCTCAAAATCACCAAAAAGGTAATTTAATGTTCACTTTTGCCAAAAGTGACCAAATGTACTTTATCCAAAGTCAAAGTACAAATAGACATAAAGTACTAGAACAAAGTGCTATAACCTTCCCTCATGTGTTAGGGAGGACAAAACACATGGGGAACACCTCCTCAGGTACAAAACTCAACACTTTGTTGGGAGGATGAGGAAGGGAAGCAAGGAAATATACAAGGGCAAGAAGGAAGAATCCGTTGAATCAAAATCTCATCACCTATTATTAAAAACTTGCAAATGATTAGAAGGCTTACTTCTATATTTATGATATAATATTATAGGTGCCCCCCCTAGAGTAAAACACATAAATGGTTATGTTCAAGCATTTTCCTCAACACATTTGCACATCTACATATTAATGGTATGATGATTTCAGTTATGGAGCTTCAATGTTATGCTATGTTGATCCACAGTCCCTATATGATGAAAACGGTTTGTTGTATATGCAATTATGCTTATTACTCATCATCACGACAATATTAAACATGATATCTATGAAAATTGCAAAAAATAGGCTATGCTTATGATTATATCCATTTTAAAAATCAGATTTACTATAAAGCCATGACCTTCAAAGTTTATCAAGTTGTTAAAGTGATAGCTTATGCATGCAACATTTATATTATGTATTTTGTGTGAAAACACATTAAGAAACTTTGATTATATAGGTATACATATACAATGGTATGTAGACATGGTCACTTGGAGTTATAAGGCATATGAAAGGTATAGATTGTGACCTATCTTAATGGATATAAGCATTGACATAAATGTTATGCATTACATTGTTTTAAAGTGCAAATGGTATAAACCTTGGGTTTGATCTAATACATAATACATGGCATATAATATATAGCATGTAAATGTATTGCATATGATTGAACGTGCAAACAAAATATGCTCTAGCCTATTCACATGAGTATATGTGTCGACTTGATTAGTTATTGTTAAGAAAATTAGTGAGGAAATCTAAAAGTGAAACTTTAAGTTGTGCCAATAAAGGATTAAGTCCCAACCATTGATCTAGTAAAAGATCCAATGGTTGGGATCTTCTACGAGTAGAGGGCCCACAAAAACCCTAAACCAAGGAAAAGAAAAAGGGTAAGTTACTTGACAGTATAACCATTTGAATATGAGAAGAGGTGTGAGGAGCACACATAGGATAGTGGGCAGACTAGCCAATGTGGCCCTGGGAAACCCACACCTTGCATGAGAGACTAGTGGTTGCGCTTCCATACGATTTAGCACAGGTATATAGACTGAGCAGGGTCACTGACACTTGGTGGCATTCCAAGTCTGCAAAGAAAGGACAAGCAAGAGCCATATCGGGCAAAGAAGGAAAGGCCCGATCCGTACCAGTCCGCACGCGCTACAAGAGTACGGGTTTACAGTGTGAATGACAAGGCTGTAAGAAGTCTGCAATTGTTTTTGTAATTTTCTGCTGAAATAAATAAAATCTTTCTTATCTCTCTCATTTCTATTTTGTATTGAGCAACTATTATGTTCCATAAAGAATGTGTGTATTCCTTCTGGTAGTTTTACATGGTATCAGAGCGCAAGTTAAATGGAATAACTCTCATCAAACGAAATGGCAAAGGAAGTATGTACAACCTGCCTGCCTTCTACCCAAACCAATGAGGTCTTGTATATAGATTATGGAGCGTCCAATCACATCACATGCCATACGCACTACTTCAAAAAACTGAGTGAAAAGGAATTTGGGTTTGAAATCTTACTTGGTGATGACACAATATTATAGGACACCTGATAGGTGATGACATAATATTATAGGTGCCTCTCTACCTATCATGTGTCCTATATGTTCCTGGACTAAATAAGAATCTGGTCTCAGTGTCAGCCCTAGAAGACGAGGGTTATGAGGTCTCCTTCAAGGATCGATCAAGCCCAGAGGGTTGAGCAAGGGATTTGAACAAGTCATTGGAGTAAGAAAGGACAAGCTGTATAAATTACAGTTTGACTCCCACTATGCTCTAGCAAGCAACAACAACACCAGAGACTGTGAGCTATGGCACCGACATGTAGCTCGCCTTGGACATGGTTCTCTTAGAATTCTGGGTAAAATTGTGATAGGGATGCCTTCATTACTACAAAACACCATGAAGTGTATAAAGGGTGTGTTCTAGGCACATATGCAAGGGCACCAAGAG
Source organism: Picea sitchensis (assembly GCA_010110895.2). Classification (NCBI taxonomy): domain Eukaryota; kingdom Viridiplantae; phylum Streptophyta; class Pinopsida; order Pinales; family Pinaceae; genus Picea; species Picea sitchensis. The sequence goes on from SNQJ01S0004250.1 coordinate 370,723, forward strand.
TGATTCGAGGTACAAGGGAATACTGGACCTAATTCACACTGATATCTATGGTCCCATGTCCTCATTATCCATAAGAGGGAAGTTTAGATACTACATCACATTCATAGATGACTTCTCTAGAAAGACCTGGATTTACTTCTTGACATGAAAAACCTCATAAGAGGTACTCAAGAAATTTCAAGAATTCAAAGCCCTTGTTGAAACTCATACAGGAAAGAGGATAAGAGTCCTCAAATCTAATAAGGGGGGGGGGGGGGAATACACTTCGCATGCCTTCAAGATGTTTTGTGCTAAGGCTGGAATCAAAAGAGAGCTGACAATTCCTTATACCCCTCAACAAAATGGGGTCTCAGAGAGGAAGAATAGAGCTATTGTTTGTGTAGCAAAAGCAATGTTGCATGATCAAAATCTCCCTAAGTTTCTCTGGGCAGAGGCTTGCAACACCACAATTTATCTTCAAAGTAGGAGTCCTCACAAAGCACTGGGAAATGTGACTTCGGAAGAAGCATTTACCGGAAGGAAACCAGACATCAATCATCTCAGGATCTTTGGGTGTGTTGCCTACTACCATATCCCTGTTGAAAAAAGGACTAAGCTCGATCCTACAACTGAGAAGGAGATTTTGGTTAGGTACAGTGAGACCTCCAAAGCCTACATAATATACATTCCCACCACTAGGAAAACCGTTCTATGCAGATATGTAAAGTTTGAAGAAGAAAGAGCCCTTCGAAATTCATACCAAGAAAAGGACATCATAGAAACTGAAGCCCCTAGTCAAGAGGAAATCTCATCAGAAGGGGAAGATCTTCCCATAGTGGAACACCAAGAGAAAGAACAACCGACTATCTCCAGGAAAAGGAAACCAAAATGGGTCGAGCAACTACTAAAGGAAGCAAATGAACAAGTAGAGTCGCCAAAAACTTCAGTGAGAACAAGTGTACCTCCTCAGAGGTATTCAGGGTATGTTTCCCTCATGAGTAGTATGATTGAATTAGAACCAACCTGCTTTGAAGAAGCTATTGGAAGGAATCCCTGGAAGGATTCGATGGCAGAATAATATGCCTCCATAATAAAGAATAATGTGTGGGAAATTGTACCCAGACCCCTGAACAAATTTGTAGTCAGCTCAAAGTGGATATACAAAATAACACATGTAGCGGATGGAAGCATTGACAAGCACAAGGCCATATTTGTTGCTTGAGGCTTCTCTCAAAAGGAAGGAGTGTATTATGAAGAGACTTTTGCCCCAGTATCCCGATACACTTCCATTCGTACAATCATCTCTATTGCCACTCAGATGGGGTGGAGAATACATTAAATGGACGTTAAGACTGCATTTCTCAATGAGAACATTGAAGAGGAGGTCTATATGGAACAACCAAGGTGCTTTGAGGTTCACAACAGAGCGAGTCATGTCTATCATCTAAAGAAGGCCCTGTATGGACTCAAACATGCACCCAAAGCGTGGTACCCCAGGATTGACAACGACTTACAAAGTATTGGATTTATCAAGAGCGATGCCGACCAAAATATATACATCCTTATAAAAGGAGAGGACATCCTCATTCTTGTACTATATGTGGACGATCTCTTTCTAATAGGGGTAGAAACTTTAATAACATCTTGCAAGAAAGATCTGGATAAAGAGTTTGAAATGAAGGACCTAGGCTTAATGCACTACAGATCTGGAAACAAGAGGGTTGAGACTTTCCCGGGCCAAGGAAAGTATGCAATTGAGATCCTCAAAATATTTGGGATGGAGGACTGCAAACCCATGACCACCCCCATGATTATTAATCTCAAGAACTTAAATTCATCCGAGTCAGACAAGGTGAATCCTACCATCTATAGACAATTAATTGGATGCTTAAGGTATTTGACTAATACTAGGCCTGGTATATGTTTCGATGTCAACACTCTCGATCAACATATGATAGATCTAAGAAAAATACATTGCGTTGCAACAAAACACATCTTGAGGTATATGAAGGGCACAATAGAATTTGGCCTTCAATACTTACAGGGAGACAAAGTCAATCTAGTGGGCTATTCTGATTCAGATTGGGTTGGAAGTACAGTTGACAGGAAGAGTACCTCTGGTTGTTGCTTCAGCCTAGGTTCAAGCATGATATCGTGGTACAATAGAAAGAAAAAATCAGTCGCACTCAGTTTAGCAGAAGCCGATTATATGGTAGCCAACCAAGCAAGTTGTGAATCCATTTGGCTTCGAAAGATTCTTGTAGATCTTTTTGACACAGACTTGGATCCCACCACAATATTCGGTGATAATCAAAGTTGTATCAAGTTATCTGAAAATCTAGTCTTCCATGATAGATCCAAGCACATTGAAATCATATATCATTTCATCAGGGACAAAGTACAAAAAGGGGTGGTAAAACTTCAGTATGTTCTCACTAATGAACAAGTTGCAAACATCTTGACCAAAGGACTACCAAAGGGAAAGTTTGAATATTTTCGAGAAAAAATGGGTGTTGTAGAAAACCCATTCCTTAATAAGAGGGAGTGTTAAGAAAATTAGTGAGGAAAAGTAAAAGTGAAACTTTAAGTTGTGTCAATAAAGGATTAAGTCCCAACCATTGATCTAGTAAAAGATCCAATGGTTGGGATATTCTACGAACAAAGGTCCCACACAAACCCTAAGTTAAGGAAAAGAAAAAGGGTAAGTTACCTAGCAGTATAGCCATTCGAATATGAGAGGAGGCACGAGGAGCACACACAGGATAGTGGGCAGACTAGCTAGTGCGGCCCTGGGCAACCCACACCTGGCATGAGAGACTAGTGGATGCCCTTCCATACGATTTAACACATGTATATAGATCGAGCAGGGTCACTGAGAATTAGTGGCATTCCAAGACTACAAAGAAAGGACAAGAAAGAGCCATATCGAGCAGAGAAGGAAAGGGCCAATCTGTACCAGTCCGTACGTGCTACATGAGTACGAGTTTACAATGTGAATGACAGGGCTATAAGAAGTCTGCAATTGTTTTTGTAATTTTCTGCTAAAATAAATAAAATCTTTCTTATCTCTCTCATTTCTGTTTTGTATTGAGAAACTATTATGTTCCACAAAGAATGTGCATATTCCTTCTGCTATTTTTACAGTTATGATAGTGAAGTGACAAGGTTGATGACAATAAGTAAAAGACATTTGAGTTGATGTAGCACATGGTTATGTGAGCTGATAGAGATATGGTATCAACCTTGTTATTGGGTAGGAGATATATGGTATATATGTTTAAAGCTTGTGTAAATTGTCTGAAGTGTTGAGTTGGCATGCACATATGATGGTAGGTTTTGAATGGCGATGTGATGGGCTGGCCATGCATTGAATTTACAAGGACATTGGAATTTAATCCCACAACCTCCTGATTTACCACCTCACTCCACATTGGGTTTTGGTCATTTCGTTTGACTGAAGCCGTGGAGAAATAGAGCTAGAGATTGGCTTGGAAATCCTGCTCCTGATAGTTGCAACAATTGTTTCACCCATAACATTGGTATAAAAGAGATTCAAGGACATGTATGTACTTGCCAGTTTTTTGAACATCTCTTGCATTGGTTTTGTGAAACAATGAAGCGAGTAATGGCTCTAGTTTTTGACTGGTATTGAGTATGTGGCTCTTTCTTCCCATTTTTCTCTCTTATTGGAAATTTTGTTCAAGGGTTCTGTTATTAAAAGAAAAATATATCTTTTTATTCTCTTCTCAATGAATTCATACATTATTTCAGTTTCCATCCTCTTAAAAATTTATTAGTTTTGGTTTTCAAAATGGTATGAACAAAACCCATTTGATAAAATATTTGAGTTGCGACCTGAGTTCAATCTCCCGTAACAATTTCCCTACTGCTTGATATGCTAGCCTTTAAAAACCCTTCATTTTGTTGAGTGAATTGTGGCTTCAAACCATGATGGTCATATTTGATGTGGGTCATGTATTGTTTGAAGTTTTGGATTAAAAGCCCTATTTGTGTATGAAAATACACCCAACCATATTTTATTTTTAAGTGGATAAATTTTAATTTGTGCACGAGCTCGTGACCAACATCAAAATTCTTTGTCTCTGTCGAGGCTAAGTTGGGTTTTGAACCCATGACCTTGGTGGATTTTTAATTGAGTATAAGAAATATGTACTTGTTGTTTGCTCTGGTAATACAACCAACATAGGTTCTTGCTGACTTTGGTTATTTGGGTTTCAAACTCGTACCCATATTATGGCTACAAGTTATTTACCCTTTCATTTCTTACTCGACCAATATTATTATGTGTAAACTCTTATTTGATGCCGAGTCTAAATCAAGTTTCGAACTCATGATCATAATTGTTTTTTTTGGATTGAGTTTAAAAGTTGATATGAGTTGTTCGCAACTAAACAATGATTTTGTTGTCGCAAAGATGGGATTTTCGAGTTCGAATTTGAGTTGGAAAAGTTTGGTTTTAAAAGGAGTATCATATTATTTTATTGCCTAGTCATATAGGTTTCGAACCCTGGTTATGTTTAAACCTGTCATGTTTAGTTTGAAATAAACGACGTGGCTATATGCATTCTCTGTTGACAGTGTTCTAAAAAATTTGAGTTTAAAACATATGGTCACGATATGGCTATAACTTGGTATGCTACAACACTATGCCCGTTTTGGATGCATTACTATATATTGTATGGTTGTGTGCTTTTGTTGCCCACGACGTCCCTTTGAAATTTTGGCAGGTATAACTGATATAGCCTAAAAAGTTGCATTTCTCTTGAGCTTAATTAATTACTTCAGTTTATACTCTGGTCATTTGATTATTTCAGTGAACCTAGAACAATCATAAGCTTTGATAACTGGGGCTACATTAAATAAATGTTGATTAAATTTGTTAGTTTGATAATACAAGTTCAAACGATTGATTACAAATGAAATGCAGGTTTGGAAAAGGAATGGAAGGTCTGATACACTGATTTAAAGTTTATGTGTCTTTTATGTAAACATGACATTATCACCTCATCTCATACCACTTCCATAAATTATTCCTAAAAGTCCCAAAACATATTTCATTTTATTTCATAAAATTTCTCCCCCTGTTTATGTAAATAGAATATTTTTAAGGAAGTGATCTATGGAAGATTGATTTATATGGTCTTGATATATGAACAATTTGTTTTGATTTGAAAGAATTATGGGATATTTTTGGCATACTTAAAAGATGGTGGAAAATGACTTATAAGTGTTCTATCATGAACCTTGTTCAGATTGGAAATATAATGAGTTATGAACATAATTAATTGGTTGTAAATGGATTATGAACATGCATTTTGTCATGAATGCATGCCATATTATGATACTTTCCGCAAATTATAAATCCTTTATCATGATTCCCATATAATTTTTTATTTCATTTTCATTTCATTGCCCATGTTCAAAGAGATTAATGACAATTTAGTAAAGAATGTACAATTTGGTTATTCGGAACAACAAGCAAAGAGAGGGAAACTTATGCTTTTCTTCCTTGTTTTCCTTATTCCCTTCATTATCCCTTGACATGATTGATTGCTTGGTCTGTCAGAGCCATTGTTAATTCATTTGAAAGAAAAATAGTATTTGATGTTTAATATATTGTGTCATGTATATTCACTAATTGGATAATTATCTTATATAGATGAGTTTCTTCAGCTGTGGCAGTAATCGCAGTGGTAATAGGGGAAACAAAGGACAAAAAAAAAGAATGCCTAATTCTTTTGTGAAGCAATGTAGAAATAAAAGAATGACATTTTCAATTCATTTCGATGCTAATTCAGAGGAATTCAATCAGCTGGTGCAAATCAACTATTTGAACCTTGCTGGCTACTTTGCTTTTCAACCACCTCAAGCACATGTTTCTCCTCTTTTGTAGCCGCACCCGATCGTAGCTGATTTTTCTGAGCCACCTCATATGCAACCAACCAATGATGGTTGGGAAAATGTACTTGCAAATCCTCCCTCTAGTATAGTCCATTGGCCTAATGTCTCATTGCCACCTCCTGCTCCTCCTCCTCCTCCTCCTCTACATCCTATGCCTCCTATTGCTTCTGCATATTCTCATGCACATTCTGTCCAAGTTCCTAGAAATTATAAAGAATTGACTCTTGAACCTTAGTTGGATAAAGAGAAACAACCTGCAATTTCTGTAAGCTTTGATTCATCCGAGACCTCCTCTTACACAGTTAAGTCTCTCCCTGCCAAACTTGAAGATAATGAAAGAAAAATAACTTTTGATGACATGCACCTTCAAATATTAAGAGTTGAAGAGAAGAAACCTGCTGATCCAGACTTGCTTAATCACATGGATGCACTTTTAGAGGGAAGTAGACAAAGGGAGGCTACTTCAAATAAAAAATATTATTTCTAATTTTATTTTTATCGTGTGATGACACTTTCACTTTGACATTCGAGACATATTTTTGAGACAAAATACATGATAATATTTTTTTGAAAACTTTTCATATATATCATGAAATTATGATGTTTTTGGAAATACAAGTGTTTTGATGACGTGACATCATTATAATTTTTTCTTTTTGATATATATTATGATGTTGACTATGCATGATATTTGAGTAAATCTGGAGTAACAAGGGAAACATTATTTATTATTGTTTACCGTTATTAGAGAATGAAATTGTCCTATCTTAACTAAAATTATTTAACTTTATAGCAAAAGGTAGTTGAACCACTTGAACTACTTTTTGAATACAAAAAAGTAAGAAAGCAAGGACAAACATGGACATGAGAAAATATAGAGAGATATTTATGATAAGGTTTGCTCTTGTCTCAAGCAAGAATACTTATTCATTTCTGAGTTTCTTCAGAGCTAAGTCATCTTGTTGATAACATGGTTATTCTAAAGGTTGCAAAAGAAAGGACTAAGAAGCATAAACTTGTAACATGCTTCAAAGGTCATTCATTTATATTGATATTATGTTTACTCTTAGTTAGAAGTTTCGAATATAGTTTTAGTGCCGATTAATGCTAGTTTTTGAAAGTCAAGAGTATGATGGGCTTGTAGCTTGGATTGATCTGGTTTATTTTCAGTCTTAGTCTTGTTTGAGACACTAATTGTCTATGTATGAGTTAAAATAACATCAAAGATTTCTAAGTCTAGTTTTGGTCCAAACCCTCACAGAGGTTTGTAAAGAGAAACTTGGTTGTAACTCAGAAAGATATCAATAAAATTATTGCTAATTTCTTCTCATTTTTTGAGACTTGTTGCGTACTATTTTTTTTAGATTTATGTTATCTTGCATTTACTTATTTAATTGTTTATAAAATTCATTTGCAAGGAATTTTTCTATTTTTAAAGTTTACTTTACATTAAAGCATTTAGATTTTATAATAACATCAGGCCCAAGAACTTATTTCTTGAGGGATGATTGAAATTTTTGATAGGCTATAAGCCTAGGGTGATAATCCTGCCTATCTCACATGGCCTAGAGAGATTAAAAGAATGCCTAGAGAGATTAAAAGAATGCTTGCGTGAGGATATAACCATTCCTCGTCTCAACATAATAAAGTTTAAGTAAGAAATATTTGAGAAAAGTGAAATGTTTTAGGGGTTACAAATTATCCCACATTATGCCAAAGAGTGTCTAGAGAGAAGAAGAGGAAGGCCAACTAGGTTGCAACTGATACTGTAGCATGAGTGGATGAGTTAGCATCTCTGCTTGAGATTTTTTTCTCCATGGTCACGTTTTTATCTTCCAACACTATCTCAAGCATTGGATGGTATGTGGATAGTGTGACATCGAGACATATGACTTATGATAGGAAACTCTTCAACAAGTTTCAGGAGCAAGTGGAAGGAATGAGAGAGGAATTGGGTGATAATGCTACGTATTGTGTGAAAATAATGCACTCCATTTCCTTCCAAATACCATTAAGTGTTGTTCTTGAGTTAAATAATGTTTTTTTCTTTCTTGGTTTGAATAAATTTTTTATTTTGATTTCTTGTATGGAAGATCTTTAGTGTAGAGCTACATTTGAAGGGAAACAATGTACTATCAATGATTGTAGTCTAGTGAGGTTGAGGATTTTGAGTAGAAGTGTGTGTGATGGTGGCCTTCACAGGTTGCTTCTTGATCCTGTGGCATTTGTACATGTTGAAGGATGCTAGGTGAGATTTCTAGTCTCAAGGGCGCATATGAAAAGCATGTATGGAAATATGCCATGTGTTATCCCTCGAGATGTTCCAGGATGTCATTGGAACGATGCCGAGGTTTCTCAGGGGATAAAAATCAAGATGAGTCTTAAAGCCCTATATGTAGTAAAGTAAATCATGAAAATTTTGTTAAGTTTCTCTCTCTCTCTCTCTCTCTTTTTCAAAACTCTCGATCCTCAAACAATATCAGCGCAGATGATAAAAACCCTCAACCCCAAGAGGCATATGTCCACAAGTATTTTAGACAATTGATATTTAAAGGTGGGTGAAATGGTGGATTGGAAGGAAAATGAGGTAAACATACAAGGAATTGTTGAGAATGAATCTTGGAGCTTATAGAAACATAATAACGTGATGAGAAATTGAGCATTCAATAGTTCTAAAAAATGTATACAGATCTAAAAACATGATTCAAATAGTTATACATCCTCATACATTCAAATACATGAAGGTACCCTTTGAATATCATTTAAATGCATAAGGAAATGACAAGAAATGACCATTTTTTAAGAGGAAATAAGTTATTTTCCATGACTATACACCAAACAATAACACTAAATATGTTGCATAACCTACTACTTGAACTTTTATTAATAAGATCTGATACAAGAAGCCATATGGGAGAGGTGGCTTTACAAGAACAAAAACACAAAAAGAAGAAGAGTTACAGACTGAAACACAAAGTAGGGGATAAATCTCTTGGAGCATGCTGATTTCACCATCTGTATGTGCTTCAGGTCTGTTGATCTAACAATTTTGAGTATAAGACACTCTTAAATTCCCCAAAGTGTCGACCCTTCAAAATGAGTGTCTCCTTTCTTTTATCTCCACGTCGATATTCAAAACTGCTTATTTAAACCATTTACTACTTCTTGGATTCACTTACCGCTTCTTTATCTTTAGGAAACCTCTATTCCCACTGTTTAGTAAATATCTACATCACGTGGAAAAAATTCTTACCCAAAAATACTCTCCTCAACAATTCGCTTGATTTATTCTTTTCACTGGGTTCGCCTTGCGCTACTTGATTCTCCTTGTTTTCCTAAAGAGAGCTTGAGGAATTGGCACATGCGGTGTGACTCTTTTCCCATGGGATAATCAATCTTATTCACGTTCCTAACCATCTCATTGAGGTTGGAATATATTTCATATGATGGTTGTGGCAAATTTTCGAAGACCCTCTTCAATAGGTGCAAGACTTCGAAGTCTCTTGCCAACATTTTCATGATGTTCTTCCCTAGCAAAACCCTAATCAGTTTATCAAATTGTCTGTCATCATTCCTTTTCTTCTCCAGGAACTTTGCATACCTCTAGTATGAGAGGAAATATTCATTTCCCTCCCAAGGAGCTGGAAGTCCAAGGGCGATGATGTCCTTAAAGATCTTTTTGAAGGATGGCACTTCTCCTATTATCTCATGCAACTTACTTTCAACATTTTTTAGTTTCCTCCTTTTAGTGAGAAGCTTATTAGCATTGATGATAATACTAATTCTGTCATTAACATCCAGGTCTTTGAGCTGCTCTCTAATTCTGTTGTTTAAGAATTTTATAATCTCATTGGCCAAATCATGTTTATTTTCTAATTTAGACATTACCAGGACTATGTCTGCTTTGGCTAACTTTATCAACTCTAACTCATCTCCCATCAAATAAAAGTGTGCCTAATTATCAATTATTAAAGTGGCTATTTGATCCTAGATCACATGTTTTGCTACCTTCAGGGCCAACCTTCCTGTAACTTTTCTCTGGAGATTTTCTACTTCATTTAGAGCCTCATTTTTATCTGTATTTAATCTAGAAAAGAGCACTTCTATGCTCTTGGCTTGCTCTTCTATCTATATAATCTTAGCACTTTAGTTCTTCAGTTGTGATTTCAAACTGCCTACTTCTATTTCCTTCACACTGAGGTCAATCTTTACTTTAGCTAGACCCTCAGTTGGGTCAGTGACATCAACTTGTTCTTTTCCTTGCATCGATGCTTGATCCAAGTAACTCTGTCGACTCTTGAGAATTTCATTTTCTATTCACAATTTTTTGATTTCGCTTTGTAACTGTGTGTTGTTCTCCTGACTCTTCTTTAGTTGGAGGAACAACTATTCCTTTTTTTCATAACTAGCCTGCAATTATGGTGTTTGCACATGCTGAGCTTCAAGAATGTTCAACCTCTTTTTCAATACTTTGATGTCAGTGTCTTTCTGCTTCATGAGATCTCTTATAATGGTGGGATATTTAGGATCAACCCCCAAGGCTATTATCTTTCTTTCAAGCTCTTCTACCCTTGTCTGATTTGCCTTAGTGGCTATTTTTTCTTGTTTCAACTGTTTGTGGATTTTGATTGCAATTTCCTTCATCTTCCTTTCACTAGTAGAGGATTGCAGGACTCCTTGGTGCAAGATATCACTTCCCTACCGATTAAATTCAATTAGGTTAGGAGACTTCATTTTAACTGCTTTAAGTTTGACATGGGTTACTTTATAATCTGCCGAGGAAAGTTGATTTTTTACTTTTGATTCTAGTAGAGCTAGATTAAAAGTACCCTCTTGGTGATCCATCGTTGTTAGTAGTTTGACCTGTGGAGATTCCCCTCCTCCTACTAGAGGATACAATTCTCTTGGAGTTTCCTTGTTATGTATTTTTATATCTAAATAATGAGAAAACACAATGGGTGGCTTCCCTACTGCTCCACCACTGTGGTTGCTTTCTTGAGGGATCCAAGGAATAATAGGGAAAAAGGGAAATGTTCAATGGTTAGAGGTGGCCCTTTAGGTTCACTCTCCCCTTGAGTTATATGTAATACACTCTTTCCTTTATCCACAAACTTTGCTAGGATGTATTCCTCTTCTTAGTCAACTACTTTAGGCTTCTTGCTTTGTTGTTCATATACCTTCGATCCTGATTGAGCTTCTGATAGTGGACATTTCAGGATTTTAGTAGCTTGGACTGAGATGGATTGTGATGATAATGCCATTGAGCTAGGGGCCTCTCTTTCCAATATTTCCTCAACTTCCCCCCAAGATTCTAGGTTTGCGGTCCTTTCTATCACCCTTTTGACTCATGCTTGTAAGTTGGTTTTCTAGCATCAATCACACCATGAGGATCATATACCTAGATGTTTTCTCTTTCAAAATCAAACTGTCTTAATATTTCTTCAGCTTTAGAAAAAACTATTTCTTGTTATACCAAGAAAGGGCCAATCTCCTGTGGTAGAGTAAAAGTGATTTATTTTCTATGTTGAGCAAATAAGAATTGGTTAGATGTCAATCTATGTCTAACATATTCTAAAGCCAATATCCTGGGTGTTAGGAAAGAGGGAAGCTTAAATGGTTCTTTCTCAAAACCATATACTCTGATGATGGTATGGTCTTGTTCCAGATACGAATCTTCTATTCTAGTGTCTTTTCTCAATTGCAGGAAACACGTAATTTGTGGAAATACTCTTGGAGGAGGATAACCATGTATGAGAGTATATATGGCCTTCATGAAATGATCCACATAATGAATACAACCTTTGTTTTGTTCCTACATTTTCACACTCAAGGGCCACTCATTTATTGTCTTTAGGTTCCATTTTTGGAAAGGATAAGATACACTGGGTAGGAATGGTATCTGAAATATCGGGTGCCATCGAAATTCTCCAGTTGAGACTACATGGATTCTTCTAGGAACTTACAATAGTCGAATTTTGGGGGAACCATTGAAGTTAGTGATAAAAAAAGAGAGAAAAATACAAGGATGACATCGTCAATTACTCTATTGTGGTCATAACCTAATACCTGGAAAATGATAGCCAGGGTATGTCGAGTGGTTTCTGGAAAAAAATCAGCTTGGAATGGAGTTGAGGAGGTTGGAAATGGGGAATTTTGTGCTAAAAGGCTTATGAGTAGGTTTTCTTTGTTGGCCTAGAGTAATTCTTGGTAAATGGCTTCCATTGTGTGCTCTTCCAAGGTTTATACAGGTTCTTTCGGGAAGAAAAGCATTTTGGCTAGGGTTTCTTGTGACAAATGACAGACAATATGTTGTTTGTCTATGGACATTATTTTGCATTCGGGTTCCAGGTAATTTGCAACACACCAATGGGAAATTTCAGGGAAATTAAAAGTTTGAGGAACGCTCGAGCGAGCCATGTTTGATTCCCATAGTTGTAGATGATCTTGGCCTCTTTTGGCATTTGTCTATGCAGTGTTAATGATCTGGCCTAGGTCAGGGAAGGAAAAGACTGGGTCATAAATCTCATTATCCCGATCAATTAAGGGTTCATCATTCTTTGAGGATTTTTTGGGGACCAACGATTTATAGGGTTTGAAGAAGAAGCTATTTCAAAAATTTTAAATGTAAAGGAAAGAGTAAACTCCAAGGGATGTAAGAGATCTCGGGTTATGTTAAAACCAATTTGTAGGAGGCATTGAAGAAGACTACTTGTAGTCCTTCCTCGTTTGAAAAACCCGAGCGTATGCTTTGACAAGAATAATACTCTTTGGGTATAGTGAGGATTTTTACTTCTATTTTATTCATTAAAATGCCACGTATCGACCTTTCATTCAGAAGGGGTCTTTAAATGAGCAATAACGTGAAATTTTGAGTGACATCGTTACTGACTTCAACACGACCCCACAAACACGTGGTAACCTTTCGTTGATCTATGTTGGTGCTTATGTGGAAAGGGAGCATACTACATGTTTTCGGGCTCAAGGTGTTGTTCTGAATCTCCAATGGGTCCCCTTTGTCTAGGTGGAAAATTCTAATTTTCTCTGATGAGTGTTTTGCTGGCATGCCATGTTGTCACTGGTCATTCTAAGTATCCTTGGTGGAATGCTGAGTCGTCTACACTTTATGATGAGTGGGTGGACAAGTGTGCACTTTGTAATGGGAAGATAGGTGGTTTGGTGAAATCATAATACCCCTGTCGCAACCCAACAAAGGTGGTTTTCTCTTCCATGTTTTTATCGAGCGATACCATACATTTTCTTATGTGCGTCTTCTCAAACCATCGTTGCACTGCTTATGCTCCTTATCTCTCATGCATGTTTATGGTGTGACATTGATCGCTTGTTGTAGATTTGTCTTGTTTGTAGTTGTCCGATGATCATGCCCCACACCTTCACTGACACTTGGTTCTTGGGATCTAGTCTCCTGGTAAGCCCCTATTCTATTAGAACTTAGGTCCTTGTGAGATGTGATAGGCCATGCTTTAACTTCTGAGAAGTGCCCATGCCCTTAAATATTTCCTTAGGCACCTAGGGCATGTATTTTCTATTATTTTCTTCAATTTTCCTCAAAATAGCTTGGATATTTTTTGTTCATAGGCTCTAGAATCTCACCCTTTGTCTCTAACTCATCCAATCTCTTCCTTATAACCTCGACAAACCTTCATATCAGTGACAGGGTCAAATATGGTACTAACATCAACTCCAACGAGGACAACATAGCCCTGTGGTCTACTGAGAACTATAGATCAAGTGCCTTCTTATGTTGGGTTATGGAGTCTGCTTTGAAATAATACATCTCCCTCATAGCTGAAAAATGATTTGATATGTGGAACAAAAAATGCTCAACAACTTATAACATTATAACTCTACCTGCTTTCTCATGTAACAAATGGTGAATGAAGTAAAATTAAAAAACAAAATCCATGGAAAGAACTGAAATGAAATTATTTATGTATAGGGTAAGAATCTTTGCAATGCTCAGTATTGCAAGAAGTGTTGATGAACCTCCCATTCACAAGATCCCCCAACAATTCTCCATCCAGCCGAGCCAATTCATGTGATATTATCTTGACCTGCAACAACTTGGAAGGGTCAAGGCCAAAGATTGTCAAATTTTCCATGCTTTCCCTTAGCTTCCCTTCGAGTATCCCACTTTATGACTAGATCTCCTATCATGAAATTTCTTTCTTTGTTCCTTTTATCAAATATTTCCTTCATTCTTTCTTGGTGAATCTAGGATTTTATCTGCACCTGTTCTCTTACTTGCTAAACTTCGATCAATTGGTTGATTCTCCTCTGCATATCATATGATTCTGCCTCCTCATCTTATAGTATCTTCATAATAGGAAGGCTAATTTGAATACGGAAAATGGCTTCCAATCCATATACCAGTTGAAAAGGAGAAGTTCCAATGGACCTCTTTATGCTGACCCTGTCTGCCCAAACTACATACTTCAAATGAAAATGCCATGCTTTTTTATTCTAGGACAACATTTTCTTGATAATCTTGATGAGGTTCTTATTAGAGGACTTAGCCAAACCATTGCATTGTTGGTAGTAAGTAGTAGAGTGTCCGAGCTCCATATTATAGTTTTGGAAGAATTGAAGCAATTTGGCATACTTGAAGGCCTCAACATTATCCGTGATGATCTTCCTTGGGAACCCAAATTTGGTCAAGATATTCTCCTTAATGAATTTTATGATTACTGTGTCAATTGCTTCCCTTGTAGGGATGGCATCTACCCATTTGATGGAGTAATTTGTGGCTGCCAAAATCCATTTATGTTGTCCACTAGAATTTGGATTGATTTCACCAATGAAATCCAATCCCCACTGCTGAAAAGGTGCCTCAACTTTGATAGGTCTTACTAGAAGGGGCAACAACTTTTTCTTTCCTGCAAACATTTGACATTCTACACATACTTTAACAATGAAATTGACATAAAAAAACAATGAGGGAGAATGATAACCAACCATAAGGATCTTGTAGGCAATGGCTCTCGAAGCATGGTGACCCCCACATACTCCCTTGTTAAACTCAGTGACAATGCCTTCAGTTTCTTCTTCAGTGAGGAAATTTATCAAAATCCCTCCCGGATCCTTCCAAAATAGATTTTCTCCCAAAATGAAATATTTAACAACCTTAAGTTTAATAGACCTAGCCTTGGCTTTGTTCCATGTTGGTGGGAAACTTAAGCGCTGTAAGTAAGAGATAATATCCTTATACCAATCAGAATGATAAAATTTAGGATTCAACTTCAAGGATGGTTCTTGTGTTTCATCTTCTTCAGGTTCTGTTGCTGTGATGCTTGTTGACAATGCATACATGTCGAAATATTTGCAATTAGATTCAACTAGGAGCTTGGCAAGGCCTTTTCCATTTAGATGTTTTGTGGGCTTAATCTCCACATCATACTCCTAAATCTTGGCAATCCATTTACCCCTTCTTCCCTCACTGTCAGGCTATGTGAGAATATCTCTTATAATATTGGTGGGTAAATAAGCTAATATCTTAGAGTGCAATATATAATCTTTGAACGCTTTCAATGCCTTGACTAGGGAATGCGATTGTTTCTCCAGGCTACTATATATCAGTTCAACATCTCCTAGGGCCTTGATAAAAAAGGCTATGGGATGCTCTTGATTTTATTCATTTTTCAATAACAACACAACAACTATGGTATGTTCCGAGGCAAAAGAGAAAATGAGGAACTCCTTATCATAGTTTGGGCTAACCAGAACTTGAGACTCTCCTAATGCCTCTTTGATCTTCTAAACATACTCTTTATCTTCATTAGTCCGCTTGACTTCATGATCTTTCTTCAACATGTCATTGATATGTTTTACGATTTCAACAAAATTTGGGATAACTTTTCTCATAAAATTGACCTTACCCATGAAGGATTGCGCTTGTTTCTTGTTTCTAGCCAAGACAATTTGTTTGATGGCCTCCACCCTTTTTGAATCTATCTTCACCCCTTCCTTGGATATTATATGGCCCATAAGTTTTCCTTCTTTCATAGAAAAATAAGACTTTTTGAGGTTCAAAGACAAGCCAAATTTCTTGCATTTCACAAAGGTCTGCCTTAAATACTTGATGTGATCTTCATCTGTCTTTGAAAATACAATCATGGAATCAAGATATATAACAATGAATCTTTCCTTCTCTCCCACAAAGGCTATGTCCATAGCTCTTTGAAATGTTGCTCCTGCATTTATGAGGCCAAATTGAATTTTATCATACATGAAAGTCCCCCATGGTGTTGTAAAGGATGTCTTTGCCCTATATTCCATATGCATTGCCACTTGGTTGTATCATGAGAAACCATCCATCATGGAGATTATATTTCCCCCACTAATTTCCACAGTATATGATCCATCTTAGGAAGGGGGTAGTTATCCTTCAGTGAGAATTTATTTAGGTTCCTAAAATCCACATAGAGCCTTATTTCTCCACTCTTTTTTCTCACCGAAACGAAATTTTCTACCCATTCTGAGTACCCGAGGGGAATTATAATATGAGAATCTAGTACTTTACTTATATCTTTCTCAATAGTAGGCATCAAAAGAGGGTTAACTTACGTTAGCTTCTTCCTAAAAGGTTTAGTACCAGGCTTGAGAGGTATTCTGTGTTGTATGACACTGGTATCATAAGTATTCAAGTCCTCGTATTTCCAGGAAAAAACATCCATGTATTCTGTTAGCACTGAAAGTCACACTTTGACTGCTAAAGTGCAAGCTCAGTACCCATCAATAGGTTTGTAAGGTAAGATTTTAAGAAAAAGTGTCAAATGGATAAAACTCAACCCAACAATCACATAAAGTTCTAGATAAGATGCATCAACAAATGAGGTATTGTCTAACTTAGATCAAAGTTTTAAAGAGTAATGTGGATAGAAGGAAGAATTTAGTGAGAAATATGAAGTAAGTCTACTATTAGTATTATGCATTACTAGCAGACCAATGAAGAAAAAAATTTAGACACAATAACTTCTTTAATTAAATCTTAAACTCTGAGAATGATTATAACAACATCACAATCAAACATCCATTGTAATACAACTATAAAATATCAATTGGAACATTCAATAACAATAAATTTAGAGTAAGAGAGAAGCAAGATGTCATGAAAGAAGATGACTTCTATTAGACAAAAATTCTCAAGTCTGATACATAAAAATCTAGGGTTGGATCTATTACATCAATACATTACAAAAAGAGTCTCATCTCAACCATTCGAACCCCTCAATGAATTCTAATGCCTATCTTATATCTTAGATTTTGAATGATAGAATTACAATTCGAATCCCACCCTCTAGCATAGGATTCCCACATCTGAAGCTGAAGTAACTACAACTGTACAATAAAAAATAACAAACTGCTACAAAATAGACTAATGTTGGCCACTACCCTAACATCTTTAATATGCATGATGAAGTGTCCCTTGAGCGCATCTTCTTCTTGTTAGTTGTCCCTCCAGCTTTAAACTGACATCCAAGAAGCTGTCCCATACTTCTCTAGCCATCTGGCAATCATTGATCCTCTTGAAACATCCAAAACATGAGTTGGCAACAAATTTTGTAGTGCCATCGGTATTAGCCAGTTCGCAACACCTGATTATATAAGCCAGTTCCTAGCGGGAGGAGCTGTGAACTTTCTTGTAGCTACTTAACATGTCTACTAGAGCCCCAAAACACCCAAAAAACCATCTTTAGAGCCATAGATGCTGTAAAAACTCATTATCTGGTGTATGAGTGAAAAACTTAATCATAGGCATCATACTTCACCAAAATCTCAAAAATGCAAGAAACAAGCACTGTCCACAAGTATAGACCATAACCAAGTTTGCAACAAACGATTTTTTATAGTAAG
Source organism: Picea sitchensis (assembly GCA_010110895.2). Lineage (NCBI taxonomy): Eukaryota > Viridiplantae > Streptophyta > Pinopsida > Pinales > Pinaceae > Picea > Picea sitchensis. The sequence continues at coordinate 388,495 of SNQJ01S0004250.1, forward strand.
TGCTAGAACTGAGAGTTCACAACACTAGGTTGGCTGTACAAGGTTCACAGCGTGAGAGCAAAGTTTTTTGAAAACCTAGGTTGGATAATCGAAGAAATTGTAAATGAATAATGGCTATGGTGGTTGAACAACAGAGTGTTTTATAGCTTGCAAAGACCAGATTCAGGGTGTGAGGAGATCTAGAGCTGAATAACAATTTCTGAGAAACTTCGCAATGCCAGACATGAGTTCGCAACACCACCAAAAGAAACAACCATCCAACCCTTTCTAGACCTTAAAAGTAGGTGGGAAAGCTCATGAAGTACCTGGTAGCCTGGAGCTAACTGCTGACATCACCAAATTTGCTCAGGAATGGCTTAAAGTGGTCGAAGCACCAACCATCCTCTGCCACCAGTTCGCAGTGGAGTTTGTAGCACCAGTCACAGTTTGCAACAACTACTCCAAAATTTGGTTTAAATGCTTCAAGGAAACCGTTAGGATTTGCAAATTTATGATCCCTGTAAGCTATTAGAGATTATATTTGAAAAAATACAAACTCCTGTCATGTCAAAAAGTGAATGATTAACTTGAATGAAAAAGAGTACTTTGAGGGCGTTGTGAACTCTACTAGCGAGCCAACAACGCTTAAGTTACAAACTGATCTGACATCATGAGAAAGTAAAGTGACATATGGAGGTACTTGACACAAATTATGAGAGAGATGTCAAAGTGATGATGTTAATTAGAAAGATGTGACTGCTAAGGGACTAACACTCTTTGTCATGATAATTTCCAATTTGATCCATGACATAACCACACCACAAGACCTTATACTAATGATAAAAGACTTGGTTTATTGAAATAAAAATGAAAATGACCCTAGGAGGAAATCATAAAACTAAAAAGAACTTATGACTCAAAAAAAAAAAAACAGAAAATGATTTTTTGACCCTCCGACAACTTTATGTAATAACATTGGCTCCACAGGGGATGGCATGCTCCCTGTGAGCTACCAAGAACATGTAGTTTCAATGTCTTATCCAAGGGATATGGGGTCATTTATTCAAAAGAGAAAAAAACAAACTAAAACTGATATTTACAATGGAAGGGAAATCCACTCATGGCTTTAAGAAAAATACTTCTTCAGAAAGTGCCCATTAATAGGGCCACCAAAAATTTCAGAGTCTTCCAAGTTCTGCAATTTATAAGTGTTATTTTGAAAAACTTCAGAAATATTGAAAGGACCAATCCACAAGGTTTCAAATTTACCATGTTTTCCTTTGTCTTTCCTTTGTGCATCCCACTTGAGCACCAAGTCTCCTAGCTGGAAATCTTCTTTGTTTACCTTCTTGTCAAAAGCTTGCTTGATCTTCTGTTGATGAATCTGTGATTTATCAAGGAGATGCTCCTTGGTCTACTGTACTTCTACTAGCTGATGCATCCTTCTGGCCATATCATTTGGTTGTCCTTATTGGTCCTGAAGAAAATTTTCCACATACAAGGCAAGCTGAGTAGGAAAAACAAATTCAGTCCCATAAAAAAACTGAAAGGGAGAAATACCAAGTGATCTCTTTGTAGTTACTCTATCTGCCCATAGAGAAAATTTTAGCTTTGAGTCCCATGATTTCTTGTTTTCCTCCAATAATTTTTTAATAATCTTTACCAGGCTCTTGTTAGAAGACTCTGCTAAACCATTACCTTGGGGGTAATAAGGGGTAGAATGAACTAGTTGAATCCCATACTTCTCACAAAATTTCACTAATGGTTCAACTTTGAAAGATGCAACATTATCGGTAATAATCTTGCTTGGGCAACCAAACCTTGACATAATATCTTTAAGAAAACAAATAATTACCTTGTGTGTGGCACTCCTTGTAGGAATGGATTCTATCCACTTGGTGAAATAGTCAGTTGTAGTCAAAATCCACCGATGTTGACCACTTGAAACTTGATGAATTTCCCCAATGAAGTCAAGTCCCCATTGCTAGAAAGGACCAGAAACCACTACAAGCTTCAGGGGCAAATATTTCAGTTGCTGCTTGCCTGAAAATTTATGACATTTATCACATGCTCTAATATTTACACAAACATCAGTGAAAAGGCTAGGCCATAAATACCCAGCTCTGAGTATTTTATATGTTGTGGTCCTCCAAAAATGATGACCTCCACACAAGTTATCATGAAAACCAATCATGGTCTTTTGAGCCTCCTCTGGATCCAAACATCTCAAAATAACCCCTAGAGGATATTTCCAATACATTATGTGATCAACGATGCAATATCTGATTGCTTTAAGCTTCAAAGCTCTCACCTTGTTCTTCTCAAAACCATCAGGAGGCTGCAACTTTTGTAAGAAATGAATAATGTCTTTGTACCAAATACATTCTGCCAACTTTGGACTGATATGTGAGCTATTATTAGAGATATCAATATGTTGGTTTTCAGAGTTTAGGTTCATGAAGTTAACCCCCAGTGATTTACAATTTGATTCATCTAGTAACCTAGATAAACCTTTCCCTTTCACCAATTTGGTAGGCTTCATTTCAAGGCCAAACTCCAAAATTTTGGCAATCCACTTGCTCCTCTTTCCATCTATGTCAGGATGCATTAAAATTTCTTTCACAGAAGCTGAAGGAACATAGGCAATAATTCTGGAATGCAAAATATATACCCTAAAGGATTTGAGAGCTTTAACCAAAGCATAATCCTACTTTTCCATAATATCATACCTCACCTCTACATCCCTTAATGCCCTGCTGAAAAAGGAAATGGGCTGCTCCATCCCATCTGTGTCTTTCTGAAGAAGAAAAATAACCAATGTGTCATTTGAGGCAAAAGAAAATATCATAAATTCTTTTGAATAATCAGGGTTGACAAGAACAAGTGATTTAGTCAATGCTTGTTTGATTTGATCAAAATAATTCTGATCTTCAAGAGTCCAATTCACCTCATTTCCATTTCTAAGCATAGATGTGATAAACCTAACCAATTCAACAAAGTTAGAGATGAATCTTCTTAAAATTTTTATTTTACCGAGGAAAGACTGAATCTCCTTCTTGGATCTAGGAAGAGACAGAGTCTTGATGACCTCTACTCTACTTGGATCAATCCTTACACCTTCTTCCAAGACAATGTGTCCCAACAACTTGCCTTCTTTCATAGAAAACAAAGACTTCTTAGGATTAAGTGACAGCCCAAACTTCCTACATTTAGGGAAAACCTTCTTCAAATGATGATAATGTTCCTTATTAGACCTTGAAAACACTGTAATGCCATCCAGATATATGACCAAAAAGTTTTTATTTTCCCCAATGAAGGAAATATCCATTGCTCGCTGGAAGGTTGCTTCTGCATTCATGAGACCAAAGGGCATTTTGGCATACATAAATGTGCCCCAAGGAGTAATGAAAGTTGTTTTCTCTTTGTTTTTAGGTAAAACAAAGGTTTGATTGTAGCCTGAGAAGCCATCAATCATGGACATCCTTGCTGCACCAGTTACCCTCTGCAAAAGAGGAAAGGGATGATTATCTTTCTTGGAACTCCCGTTTATATTTCTGAAATCAACACAAAGTCTGATTTCACCATTCTTTTTCCTCACAGGGACTAGATTGGCCGCCCACTTAGAGTACCTCAAAGGTATGCTGATCTTAACATCAAGTAACTTCTTGACTTCATTTTCCATAATAGGAAGCAACATGGGATTTATCTGTCTTAGTTTATGCCTAAATGGCTTGGTATCATCTTTCAAAGGAATTTTATGTTCAATGATGTTTGTATCATAAGTTTGTAGGTCCTCATATTTCCAAGTAAATACATCAACAAACTCCTTTAATAACTTCACATACTCAGAGCTTTGTTCCTCTGATAAACTGCTAGACAACTTGACATACTTGGGATTTTCCTCTGTACCCAAATTGCATTTCATCACATCAACTTCTTCATTTGAATCCTTAACCTTCAAAACCACATCATTTCTATCAAAAATCTCTCCAAAGGGACCAATCCTTTGGTAATATAGTTACTGGGCAATTGGACAATCTTGTGGTCTGCAATTTTGTTTAGGAAAATATCAGCATGAGGTTTTTTTATATCATCTTGACCTTGATCAATGTGAAGAGCAGAAAACTCTTCCACTGTTTCTAGAAATCTCTTAATATCAAGATCATCCTCAAAGACCTTCCAATGTTTGACATTTTCAGGTATAGAGGGTCTATATTTCACTTCCACATCATACTTGAGTTTAGGGGGAAAATGGATCTTAAAGTTACTAGCAGAAACAACCAAAGAATTTGCCATAACATTCTCTTCCCTTGGAACAAAAGAGATGTTAAAAGCTAAGAAAAAATTGTCAATAAGGTCCAAAACTTCATTTTTGTAAGTCCTCAATCTGGGATGTTTTGCTTGATACATATTTTTAACCCGATGCACAATTAGTTCAACATTTTTGAAAACTATTAACTCCTCAATCTTCATATCTTTAGGAGCCCTCAAACCCAAAACTAGAGCCTCATACTCTGCAATCTTATTTGTGGTTTCAAATTCGAACTTATAATACAAGGATATGATTTCTTGAGACGGGGAAATAAAAACCACTCCAGCACCAACACTTTCTTTAGAAGAGGCCCCATCAAAAAACATCTTCCAAACTGGGGTATTTTGAGGAGGTGTCTCACATGTTTTTATAGGCTGTTTTCTGATTTCCATGGGTGGCTGAGGAGCATCAGTAAGTTGTATAATACTGGATCCCAGATCATTGTCAACTGCATAAATTGGCTGGTTTGTGGGATTAGCTTCATCACTGATGATTTAAGCTAGATGTGATTCCTTGTATAGCCTTATGTGCTCTCCTTCAAACACATGAATAGTGGCATATGAAAGATCCATCTGCAATGTTCCCCCCAGTATCTTAATCCAATATCTTGACAATAACATCCCAAAATTAGGGGGGACATCAACCACTACAATATCCATGACCACACTCTTCATGGGTAGTTGAAATAGAGTAACAACCAAGTATTTAATCACTACAGGGAATTTCACTTTCTTGGAGTCAAAGGAGTATAGGTCATGATAGGTTTTAATGATTTCTAGACCTAGCTCATCCATGACAGATTTAGGCATAAGGTCATGAGATGCACCTGAGTCCATCAAGCAATTGTGCAAAATTTTATCATGAATATTCAATGATGTGTAAAAGGGAGGAGAAGAGTCATCCCTATCTTTTACTAGAGGTCCCAATATGACTGTTGGTTTTTCATCTTGTAAATTCACTGAATCTGTGTAATTTGAAGAAAAATCAGGTTGCAACATCTTGGAAAGGTACCTTTTAAATTCTTCATTTTTAACCAGTTCTAAAAATGGGACTAGAATTTTTATCTTTTGAATTTCGTTCTCAAAACTTAAGGAAGATGGAGATTTCAGAATCTCCTTAATTTCTGGAACAAGGGTCTTAATCACTGCTTGATTGTTTTGTTCCTTGTTTTCCTTGCCGCTAGAAGCCACAACTTTAGCATAATTTTTTGTTTTCTTGGGCTGATCAGATGTACTAGGATTTCCATCCTTCTTTTTGACCTCAAGTTGTATTTATTTTGGTTTTTATTTTTGTTCTCCCCTTTACTCAATTCATTCAACTAACTGTCCATAAGGGACTCTTCATATGCAGACTGATTTAAATGAGGGGAGGGGGAGGTATCACCCCAAACAATGAATTTATGGATCTGTTTCTTCATCCTCTCCTAATTCATCATCAACCATGTTGTTTTGAAGAGGGGTCTAAACTTTTTGGTCATCCCTATTCATCTGATCTCTTTGAAGGATACGGGGAGCATTATTTTGTCTTTTGAAATTACCTCTGTTACCAGTATCTTGTGTGTTTCTGTTATTTTGTCTTCCCTCAATTTTCATTTTTTCTATTTCTACAGAAATTGATTTAACCAACTTAGTTAGTTCATCTACCCGAGGGTTGACACCAGAAGAATCAGAGGTTGAAGTTTTAACCTTATGTTTTCTCCTATCTCTATTAGATTTTCCTCTTAGCTTATCAACTGCCAATATGTTTGATTCTACCTCCAAGGATGCATCTTGCATATGACCTAATGAGGTAGATCTCCTTTCTCTCAACATGAGGCAAAAATCAAGGTCAAAATCACTAGCATAGGTTATATTGGCAGAGGTTTCAGTAGGTTTAATCTCTGTGGGGATTTTATTGTACATTTTGTTAAATCTTTTGGGAAAATCTGAAACTGATTCCCCTTCTTTTCTCTTGAGTGACCCAAACTTTGTAATATAATACAAGAAATATTTCATATCACCCCAATTCCTTAGAAAGGCATCATCTAGGGCTTCAATTCCAACAATTGATCCAAGAGTTAAACCCCTAAACCATTTTCTATCCTCACCATCAAGGCTTTGTACAAAAACTCTCATCCAAAAATCCTTGTTTTCAATATTAAGATTGTCAGCATAACTATAAAAAGATGCAAGGTGCTACTCTGCAGTTATGTCCTATTCTCTTGTAAACTTGGGCATGTACTTAAGATAGTCTCCAATTGAAAGAGCATTCATAGGCTGAGGCAACACAAGAGGAGCATACCTAGCAACCACTATGGTATCCATCCCATTTCTAGGAGGGTTTGCACCTGCCATTTGATTATGAAGAGGAGGATTATAAATTCTAGGAGAATTAGGGATATATTGGGTCTTGATTGGTACAACTACAGTCTGAATGATGGTTAGCTTAGGAGAAGGAAGAGTATAGGATGGGGAAGTTTCATTTTTAACAAACAAAGGCCGAGTCTTGGAAGAGGATGGTGGAAATTCCAAAGGAACTAAAGTTCCTTCTTCTTTGGTCACAACAAGTTTAAGAGAGGGAGGAGAAGGAGAACCTAGGGTAGGAAAATCCTCTAGACTCTCAAGTCTTAACCAACTTACAACATCAGGCGAGGCAAGCACTTCAAAACTTTCTTCTTTCAATCAGGGAGAAAAAGAGGAATACTCTATAGGGAAATATCCAAGATTTAAATTTCTAGGAGTTTCAAAAAAAGGTAAAAGATGAGCACTAGATACAACTAATGGTGTTTTAAAAGTAGAATCAAGAAAATTTCCAGTAGTACCTAAAACAACAGCTGAAAATCCTTCTTGAGAAGCTTTTCCTTTCTTTATGATATTCTCTGGGTCAACTTCAGGTGTACCCAAAGGTAAATGTGGAGTAGACCTCGTGTGCCTCCCTTTAGGAGCCACAAGTGAAACAATGGAGTCACCAAGTGCAACTGCGGTCTTTAATGTACTCATTACTGTGCACCCTCATAATCAATATTTCTTTGTCGTTCAATCCCAGGGAAATGTTTTCAATCCATTCCCTGACAACAACACCAATAATGTTAGCATTGAAAGTCACACTTTGACTGCTAAAGTGCAAGCTCAGTACCCATCAATAGGTTTGTAAGGTAAGTTTTTAAGATAAAGTGTCAAATGGATAAAACTCAGCCCAGTAATGTAAATCACATAAAGTTCTACATAAGATGCATAAAAAAATGAGGTCTTGTCTAGCTTAGATCATAGTTTTAAAGAGTAATGTGGATAGAAGGAATACTTTAGTGAGAAATATGAAGTAAGTTTACTATTAGCATCATGCATTACTAGTAGACCAATGAAGAAAAATATTTAGACATAAGAACTTCTTTAATCAAAGATTAAACTATGAGAATGATTATAACAACATCACAATCAAACCTCCATTGTAATACAACTATAAAATATCAATTTAAACATTCAATGATAGTAAATTTAGAGCAAGAGAGAGGCAAAATGGAAGGAAATAAGTTGACTTCTATTAGACAAAAATTCTCAAGTCCAATACATAAAAATCCAGGGTTGGATCTGTTACATCAATACATTACAAAAAGAGTCTCATCTCAATCATTTGAACCCCTCAATGACTTCTAATTCCTATCTTATAGCTTAGATTTTGAATGATATAATTACAATTAGAATCCCACCCTCTAGCATAGGATTCCCACGTCTATAACTGAAGTAACTACATCCGTACAATAAAAAATAGCAAACAACTACAAAATAGGCTAATGCTGGCCACTACCCTAACATCTTTAATATGCATGATGAAGTGTCCCTTGAGCACATCTTCTTCTTGTGATGTGTCCCTCCAGCTTTAAATTGACATCCAAGCAGTTGTCCCATACTTCTCTAGCCATCTGGAAATCGTTGATCCTCTTGAAACCTCTAGAACATGAGTTGGCGAAAAATTCTGTAGCACCATATGTATTAGCTAGTTTGCAACACTTGACTGTATAAGCCAGTTTGTAGCGCCAGGCACTACAAACTTTCTTGTAGCTTCTTAACATGTCTAGTAGATCCCCAAAACACCCAAAACACCATCTTCAGAGCCAAATATGTTGTAAAAAATCATTATCTGGTGTATGAGTGAAAAACTTAATCATAAGCATCATACTTCACCAAAATCTCAAAAATGCAAGAAACATGCACTGTCCAAAACTGAAACTTTTTAAGACATTTCATCTTTTTTACTATCTGAGTCTGTAACTCCTTCTTGTGGCAACTTGGGACAACACATCCAAATTCCTCTTGGCTAGTTCTTCCCTAAAAGGTTGCGTCTCCATCTTTAACCCCCTAATCTGAATTTGGTAGGCTATATTCTGTCTGTACAAGTTCTTAAGCTGCCTGTGGAGAGGTATAAATATTTTATCTATGAACTTGGCCTTTACAAGAGTCCCATGATACATATCCATGAGATCACTTAGATTCTTTTCAACTAACTCCTCCCTCTTTAATTTAACAATTTTAGCTCTGGCCTCTTTAAGATGTCTTTTCAACCTCTTAAAGGTAGGATTTTCTGGAGGAGTAGTTATGTCTACAAATTCAATGGGATCTTTGATGGGTACAATTTTTCCTTTACCTTTCCTCTTGATTGGAGCTTCCACTATGTCTTCTTTCACAATGCTTTCCTACTTTGCTGATGATCTAGTGAAAGGTCTCCTAGCCTTGAACTTGTATGCAACAGGTGGTGAAGGGAACAATAACTTTCTCCCTCTCAGACTCGTGGTTCTAGCTGAAGGGGTCTCCACTGGGTTGGGAAATGGCAAAGGTGAAACCTCTCTTTGTGGGGGATGAGAAGATCCTCCTTCTTTTGCATCTTCCTTAGTTGATTCATCATCTTTAACAATATCCATGCTCTTCCTCTTCTTGTTGGTCTTTGCATGTACAATCCTGTCAGTGTAAAGAGGGATTTGTACTTTGGACTGTGGAGTAGGAGCAATGTTAAATTGAAAGTGTGAAGAAGTAATGAATTCCTCCAAGTCAATGTTTTTCTTCCTTAATTCCTCCATCAAAAGAATTTTAATTATCCCTGAATGAAAAACACTTGTCTCAACTGCCTTAGATTTATCCTGGACTCCGTGAGCCATTTTTCCAATACTCCTAAACAAATAAAAAGGAAGATTCATACAATATTTGCCTGTGAACTGCAACATTAGTCTTATGTGGTACTGATAAATCATGTTGAATCTCCCTTCACATGTAAAGTATCTTTGGATTACCCTCAACATATTATCAAAACCTTCAATCATATGGCCTTTGGGCACTCCTTTTGATAAGTTGTCTCCTTGATATTCTGGTTTGAGAAATTCTTTGGAGAAGGCTGCATTTAGGTTCATGGATTTAAACCATCTTTCCCAAATATTAGGTATTTCAGTAGCTGCTTCTATGGTCACTTCAGATACCTCAAATTCAACTTCCCCCACCTTGGTGTTGGTCCCATCAAAGTTCAGGGAAAATTCCCTGGCTACCTCGAGGTGCCCCCTTTTCACTTTCTGACATAAATTTAAACAACCCACTCTTTGGAAGACTTCTTCGATCACGGGTTCAACAACAAGCAACTACATGTCATAGGGGTCAATCCTCACAATGCCCCCTCCTTTTTTGTTTTTCTTTTGCTGATTATCCATCAATGCTAGCTAGGAAAACCTCAACAAAAAGTTTAAAAGTTTTCTCATAGATAAAACAGAGAAGCATGAGTTAGGGTTTTAGGGTAAGACTCTTTTGAAATATCAATGGGGGTGGGAAATTTGTAAGATAAAGATTTAATTCCCTCCAGGAATGAGACTAGTTATGCTTTTAGCTAAGGGGAACATAGGGAAAGAATACTGCAAAACTGTTTGTGAAACAAGCCCTACAGATTTGATACGATAGATTTATGAATTTCAGGTTTGCACAAGGAAAAAATATCTAAGTTGGACTCAAATGACTATTACGAAGGTTAATTTCATAAGATCAACCAAGAGTATATACCATAACCAAGTTTTCAACAAACGATTTTCTGTAGTAAGTGCTAGAACAGAGAGTTCGCAACACTAGGTTGACTGTACAAGGTTCGCAGCGCCAGGGCAAAGTTTTTTGAAAACCTAGGTTGGATAATCAAAGCAGCTTTAAATGAATAATGGCTGTGGTGGTTGAACAAAAAAGTGTTTTATAGCTTGAAAAGACCATATTTAGGGTGTGAGGAGCTCTAAAGTTGATCAACAATTTCTGAGAAATTTTGCAGCACCAGACAAGAGTTTGCAGCGCCACCAAAAGAAACACCCATCCAACCCTTTCCAAACCTTAAAAGAAGGTGGGAAATCTCATGAAATACCTGGTAGCCTGGAGCTAATTGCCAACATCGCCAAATTTTCTCAGGAATGGCTTCAAGTGGTCGAAGCGCCAACCATCCTCTGCCACCAGTTCACAACAGAGTTTGTAGAGCTTGCTCCAAAATTTGGTTTGATTGCTTCAAGGAAACCGTTAGGATTTGAAAATTTATGATCCCTGTAAGTTGTTAGAGATAATCTTTGAATAAATAAAAACTCGTGTCAGGTCAGAAAGTGAATGATTAACTTGAATGAAAAAGGGTACTTTGAGGGCGCTGCGAACTCTACTAGTGAGTCAACATCGCTTAAGTTACAAACTGATCTAACATCATGAGTAAGTAAAGTGACAGATGGAGGTACTTGACACAACTTATGAGAGAGAGATGTCAAAGTGATGATGTTAATTAGAAATATGTGACTGCTAAGGGACTAACACTCTTTGTCATGATAATTTCCAATTTGACCCATGACATGACCACACCACAAGACCTTAGACTAATGATAAAAGACTTGGTTTATTGAAATAAAAATGAAAAAGACCCTAGGAGGAAATCATAAAACTAAAAAGAACCTATGACTCAACAAAAAAAGAAACAAAAAATGATTTTTTGACCCTCCCACAACTTTATGTGATAACATATTCTTTGAACAGATGCAAGTATTCTGTTTTATGACCAACACAGAGATATTTGGACAAGTTAATGTATTTAGGATCCTTTTCTATCCCTATATTACAATCCTCAATGTTTTCATCTTTGGGAAGGATGGTTGGTGATGCAGAACCCCTTCCCTCCTAAGGGTTGCGCAACCTCCCGGTCTAGGATCGATCAAGATACTGAGTCTGATTGACTCTCCGAGTCTCTGCTATACCCGAAACCCACTTACACAGGTCATTTCCCCAAATGTGTAGGTCATATGAGACCCACAGCTTCTCTCCCAAGCGTTTTTAGAACCTCAACACCAAACGGGCGCTAGCTCCTCTCTGCTAAGCCCTTTCTCCCTTGTGACCATTGGCGGTGACCACACACTTTGAGTGAAAGGCGCGTCACGATTTTGCGTTTCACAACCTTGGGAGTGTTGCTACCTCTGTTCACTCGATAGACGAAATCGTGATGACTCGAGATCTACGGTCCAGATCTCCCCTTGATCAACGGCTGTGATCAAGTCAATGTTTTTCGTTTCACGACTTCATAGTTCCCTTACCTCCGTTCTCCCGGTAATCGAAATTGCGATGGCACTGGATCAACGGTCCATGTCTCTCCTTAGAACTGACGATCATGATGATTTTTGGGACTTCACGTTTTGTGAAGTCTAAAGACTTGTCATCTCCGGTCCTCCGATCCCCGAAATGCCGATATTTCACCCTAGATAGTTAACGGTTCAGATCCCTCGTGGATCCAATGAATTAAGTCAAGTTGTGGATTCGGGCTTCGCGAATTCTTAATGTTTCTCCCTTTGAATCCTCCAAATCACAAGTCAACAAAACACTGATCCTTCGCCACGCGTCCCTCCCGATGGACGGTTCCAATTCTCTAGCGTTCAGATTGAATGATTGAGATCTCTTCCCCCTTGCGCTTATGCTAGCTTCAAAGTTAGAAGATCTTTTGGGTGTTCAAAGGTATCAAACCTTTTCTCCTTCGTCGAGTCCGATTCTTGGATCTCTTTAACACTTATGAAATTTTTGTTCCTTCCGAGCTTGGTCTCATGAATAATTCGATTTCCCACGCACTCCTTGCGTCTCAGGGATTTAGATAACTCAGTCTCTAAGGGTTTCTCGAAGAGAAATTCCTCTCGCCCCCCTGGCATTCTCCTTTTCTGATTCTTCAAGTTCTTGCAAGCATTTTCGACCCTTAGTCGAATCAAGGATCTGTGCACTCCCTGCACCAAATATTTACGCAAGGTTTTGAGTTCTTGCGACGACTGTGCACGCCTTGCACCAGTCTCTTTGCACTCCTTGCAAAGGGAAAGTTTTGTGTTATCACTGTTGGATTACTGAGAGGGGGGGTGAATCAGTAATAGAGCAATTTAACCATATAATCCAAGTGTTATATCAATGAAGCATTATTATCCAATAACTGCAGAGTAAATAAGCAATGA
>SNQJ01S0004251.1:9404-21507 GCA_010110895.2 Picea sitchensis
TGCAGTATCCAAGAATGTGCACATTTCATCATTTTACTATGCAGTACATGTGCGCACTATGCCATGAAAGGTGAATAAAAAATGATATCAAAGAGTTCACCAGCTTAAGTACATTTGCATTTATATTTACAATTGGGTTTGGCCTTAGCAATATTACAATCCCCTCCCCTTATTTATGCACTGTCCTTAGTGCATCATGTACCCATATACAACAAAATTTCAAAAATCCTCAAAAAGATGCGGGTATTCTGCCCGCATTGCATCCTCATGCTCCCAAGTAGCGTTCTGAGGATCGTACCAGGTCCATTGGACCTTTACAAGCCCTATGGCTCGCCTCCGGAGCTGTTTGATTTTTCAGTCTAGAATGCGTACCAGATGCATTTGGAAAGCGTCTTCTTGCTCCACCTAAATCACATTCCAATCAATAACATGATTAGCATCAGGTACATATTTCTTTAGCAATGATACATGGAATATATTATGAACATACATAGATGTACGGAATGCAATCATATAAGCTACTGGAACAATCCTCTCTAGGATTTCAAATGGCCCACAACAACGAGCTGCCAACTTTGAACAATTTCCCAATTTCAGGGAACTTCTTTTGGCCTTCACTTTCAAGAATACATGATCACCCACTTTAAATTTCTTGTGAGTTTTGCCCTTATCATCATAGATTTTTTGCCTGTCTTGGGCAGCCTTTAATTTTTGTTTTATTTTAATCATTTCCTACTCCATTTCCCTGAGCAAATCTGGCCCAACCACTGCTTTGTCTGTTGAGTTATCCCAGCTTACTGGTGTGTTGCACTTTCTGCCATAAAGTGCCTCAAATGGGCTCATCTTTAGAGATGCCTGGTACCCATTGTTATAAGCAAACTCTACCAAGTGTAGGTAGTCTTCCCATTTTGATGGTTTATCCATCACATACATCCTTAACATATCCTTAATCACTTGATTCACTCTGTCTGTTTGCCCATTTGATTCTGGATGATAAGTTGTACTAAAATTCAAATTTGTTCCAAATCCATTGAATAATCCCTTCCAAAATTTTGACTTAAATTTTGGATCTCTGTCAGACACAATTGTCTTGGGTGTGTCATGTAATCTAGCAATTTCTTTAATATAAACATCAACAATGTTCGTTGCCTTGTGAGTGAGCTTAACTGGAACAAAATGGGCAGCTTTAGTAAGCTTATCCACCACTACTATGATAGAATCATGTTGCTTGTTTGTTTTGGGAAGTTTAGTGATGAAATCCATTGTTACAACTTCCCATTTCCACTCAGGAATGGGTAATGGTTGTAGCAATCCAGCTGGGTATCTATGCTCAGCCTTTACTTTTTGACATTCAAAACATATCGCAATAAAATCAACAACCTCTTTCTTCATGTCTGGCCAATAATATTGGCTCTTGACAACTGCAATAGTTTTATGATATCATGGGTGCCCAACATAAGGTACATTATGCATTTCCCTCAATATCAGATTTTTCAATTCCTGGGAATTTGGTACATAAATTCTGCCACTGTACATGAGAATTTCATCATTTTCTAGCTTATATCCCTCAATTTTCTGTTGCAAAATACCTTGTTGTAATTTTGCCACTAATTCCTTGTATTGCAAATCTAATTTGGCAGTCTCTATAATTTTGTCTTTCAAGTCTGATTGGTACATGCTAATGGTTGTAGCATGCAATTCATGCATTCTTCTGTTGAGTGCATCAGACACTTTGTTCTCTTTCCCTTTGATATGTTTTATATCAAAGTCATATTCACTTAGAAATTCTAACCATCTGGTTTGCCTAGCATTTACAGTTGGTTGATCAAATAAATATTTCAGACCATTATGGTTTGTTCTCAGCTCAAACCTTTTTCCCATGAGGTAGTGTCTCCATTTCCTCAAGGCATGCACTATGGTTGTCAACTCCAAATCATGAGTGGCATAGTTTATTTCATGCTCCTTCAACTTTCTTGATTCATATCATATAACAAACCCATTTTGACTGAGGACTCCACCAATACCTTCTTTACATGCATCTGTGAATACAATGAAGTCTTCATTTGGGTCTGCAATCCTTAGTATTGGAGCACTTGCTAATAATTGTTTCAAGTGTTGGAAACTCTTTTCACAATCCAATGTCCACTGAAACTTCACACCCTTTCTTTGCAAGGAAGTGATTGGGTGTGCAATCTTTGAAAATCCTTCAATAAATCTCCTATAGTAACCTGCAAGACCCATGAATGATATGACCTCTGTAACATTCTTTGGCCCTGACCATTCTCTAATAGCTTCTATCTTCTCAGGATCCACTGCTATCCCATCCTTTGAAATGATATGCCCCAAATAATGAATTTTCTTTTGATAAAATGAGCACTTGATCAACTTGGCATACAACTAATGCTCCCTTAATACTTGCAAAACCATCCTCAAATGATGTTCATGCTCTTCCTCTGACTTAGAATATATAAGAATTTCATCCAAAAAGACAATGACAAACTTGTCTAAATATTCTTGGAAAACACCATTCATTAAGCACATGAAAACATCTGGTGCATTTGACAACCCAAATGGCACCACTGTGAACTCATAATGACCTTACCTTGTCTCGAAGGCGGTCTTGTTGATATCTTCCTCTTTAATCCTTACCTGATGGTATCTTGACCTGAGATCTATCTTTGAAAATATCTTGGCATCCTTCAATTGTTCAAAGAGATCATCAATCCTTGGCAGAGGATACTTGTTCTTTACAGTCACTATATTCAATTGTCTGAAATCAATGCACAATCTTAATGTTCCATCTTTCTTCTTCACGAACAAGACTGGGGCACCCCAAGGTGACACACTTGGGAATATATACCCCTTCTTCATAAGTTCTTCAAGTTGCATTTGCAACTCCTTCAGCTATGGTGTACTCATTTTGTAAGGAGTCTTTGACACTGGAGCTACTCCAGGCATTAAATTTATAGAGAAATCAATATCTCTCTTTGGGGTTAGTCCTGGTACCTCCTTGAACACATCTTCAAAATTTTCCAAGACTGCATAATCTTCCAAATTTGGCACCTTATCTTTAGGTGTCTCTTCCATATGAGCTGCAAATATTTGACACCCTTTTCTGTAACATTTCTTTAGCTCCAATGCTGAAATTTCTCTGATGGTTACAGCCCTGGGAATTCCCTGCACTTTCCTTAGGTTCCCTTCCTCATCCAAGCAAGTGAATTCCTTGTTATGACAATCTAGGATAGCATGATGTTGGTCCAACCAATTCATCCCAATTAGATAGTCATAGGAACCTAAAGGCAAGATGTTCAAATCTGCCCTAGTGTTCATTCCATTCATGTCCATAAGACACGACTTAACCATCTCATTAATTTTTTTTTTGCTCCTGTAGCTAGCTGCACCAACCAAGATTTCTCATGCTTGCTTCTTGGAAAATGCAAACTTTCCACCATCTTAGGATCTATATAACTATGACTAGCTCCTGAATCAATTAAAATAGCAATGGTTTGGTTGTTAATCATATCTTCCACTTCAATCATATGTGACTGATATTCTGCTTTCTTGTTGTCCAGGGATGCATAAATCCTTGGCACATTTATGCCCATGTCCTCCACTGTTTCAGCTTGTTGTACATTGTGAAAAATCCTCCCTTTTTCACCTCTGTGAGGACAAGCTATGAACATGTGATCTCCTTTACAACCCCAACATTGAATAGGTGGCTGCCTTGGTCTTTGACCCCCTGTTTCAATCATTCTGGGTTATGTAGGAGTTTGTTGTCCCGATGGATTATTTCTGAAGAATGGTGGCTTAGCTCCCTTTTTCCTCCGATCCATCTTGAGCTTATTTTTATCTTCCCAAGATTTTTGGAAACTTGGCCTTGCTTTTTGCTGATCATATAGGTATTTAGCTCGCCTTATGGTCTCCTCCAATGTCTTGGGATCATCATACTGTATTTTGTCACTGATGAATGATGGAAATCCACTCAAATACCTTTGAATCTTAACTGTCTCATTATTGATGAAAGAGACATATTTCAGCAGTTCTAAAAACCTTCTCTCGTGTTCATCTATTGTCATACTCCCAAGCTTGAGTTAAAAGAACTCCTTCATTTTCTTGTCATAATATCTCTTAGTCAAGTATTTCTTCTCAAAATACTTCTTGAATTCTCTCCAAGTAACACTTTTCTCTTTAATGTGTTTCACCTGCACAAGTTGATCCCACCACATGGATGCCTTTCCCTTGAGTTGATAGATAGCAATTCTACCTTCTGCATGAGAAGAATAATTATGCAATTGAAAATACTTTCTCATGCCCAACAACCATGTTTATGCATCTTCATCCTTCTTGTGCTCACCATCAAATGTAAGAGGTTTGATTTTGTTCATTTCTCCTCGTAGCTCATCCACCCCAGACCTCTTATGCTTCCTGACAGGGGATTGACTTGAGTTGTTGTCTGCTCTCTTATTGGAATGCCTTGGGGAGTGATGGTGATGTCTGCTAACACTTCTTGCTTTTCTTTTCTTATCAGAAGTCCTGTGACTTCCTGATTTGCTTGAGCCACTCTCCTTATCCAATTTCTTTTCTATTATGTTCAAGCTCTCTAATAACTTCATGTTGAATTCATCCTGTTTCTCCTTGGCTCTCATAAGCTTTTCATTATCGGCTTTATGGATTTGGACATCCTTCTATAAATTTTTAATGGTCTCTGCCATATTCATATTTTCATCCCTTTATTCTCCATGTCCATTGGAGTTTGTTCCTTCAATGCCCAAATGGACATCCATTCCTCTGATTTCATCCTCCTGATTGTAAGTCCCTTATGCCTCTTCCATTCCTATGGACTCTGTGTTTATCCTGATCTGATCTATTTGTTGTTAACTCTGCAAAATGTGCAGCCAACAAAACTTTGTCAGACTAACTGTTTCAACAATTTCTTAAAAAATATGAACCATTCTGGTTCGAAAATACATATCAGAATTCTTTCTTCTGATTTCCTGGAAATTTGAATTTTCAGATCAATTTTTTGGGTGGATATTTAAATTCCACTTTCCAACGCCTTCTCCCATGCTCAATTCCGAGTCTTGAGCAGAAAGTTATGGTTATTTGAAAATTTTCCCATTAATTTTCTTGTTCATTTTTCAACTTGGCGCAACTCTGCGCTATAAATATGTAATTTCACACTTAATCCATTGGATTTTTTTGTAGGATCTCAATTGGGTTTCCTCATATACATCTTATGGACACTCTGTCCAAGTTTCATCTCTTTCTGGGTTCCAGGCTGCTAGTTACAACCGACTGAAGTTCAAGACCAAAATACCATATTGTAACTGAAATGCTACAGGTACCTTCTTTGCCATATTAAACTCTTTTAACATGCCCAGAAATTCAATTCATCTCTTGGAATGTATTCTATGGCTCAATAAATTTCCATTGACTGCTCCTGTGACTCAATTTGATTCCAGAGCATAAAGTTATGGCTCTTTGAAATTAGATGGGTCTTAAAATTTACCCTTCATTGTTTGTGTTGTAACTTTCTCATAAAAGCTTGGTTTGACGAATGGTTTACATCATTAGAAAGATCTATTTGAGATCTCTCATTTGAGTTGCAAAGACAAAGTGTACCCTTGTTACACCTATGTCTTGTGGTTTTTGAGTTGCTAAAAATGCTCTTAAGGCCCTCAAAAACGTGCTGCAAAAAGATGACGTTCAAATGATATAAAACATCACAGAAAATTATTGGTTTTCTGTTGTTGTTCACCCTTCAAACAACTTTGCGTGCACAAATTTCAATCTGTGCACCCATGTTTACCATGTGCATCAACAACACAAGGTAAATTGTGCTTCATGCACTTTAAAACCACTGTGTATCACTTCTTTGTCGTGCTAATAAATTGTGCGCACTACTTTTATGTCGCGCGCCAATACCCGCCGAGCACAGTTTTGGGACCGCGCACAGCTTTTGTATCACATGCCAATATCCACCGCGCGCAGTTTTTGTATCGTGCGATGATATTCCATGCACAATTCACTCGATGTGCTGCACCATGCCAAAGTTTAGTATGCCCCACCATGCACCAATACTTTGTGCGCACCATTCACTAAATTGTCGTGCGACCACATTTACCCACATTATGTGTGCACCAACAAACTCCTCTGTGCTCTGCCAACACTGCACACACCATGCATGTCATTATTATGTGTGTGTGCACCATGCAATGCTAAATTTATTGTGCGGTCATGTACACCAACATTTTTCCGCGCGACGCCGAAATTTAGCGCGCACACTCACACACTAATATTTTTCCTCGCGGCGCCGAAATTTAGCGCACGCACCACCACGCCAATGTCTTGTCGCGCAGTGCCGAATTTTACCTATCATAAGATTTTCATTCCACGTCATGCATTTTTAGTGCGCCCACCTGTGCACATTCATTTTTATGCGCAACAATTCCTTGTGAATTTCACTACAGAAATTGAGGCTTTTGCTTAACTTTTTCCCCAATTTACCATAGACATTCTACAACTATGAAATTTGTTCAATTTCACCTTGATAGCACCAATTCAACTTGTGCAACAACAAATCGTTGTAAGTTGACATTTCTGGAACGAATTTATCCAAAATCAATTTTAATTATAAAACTCGCTCCAACTATTATGACTTCTCTGTAACTTCAAAATCGACCAATTCCAGGCCTGAATTTTCTAGAACATTTATTAAAACAATAGTATCTCACCACTTGGCCGAATTTCCCCATTTTCTCATGAATTTAAACATAGAAATTGAGGCTTTTCCCCAATTTCACGCAATTGTTGTTACTTTTTTACCATGGACACTCTACAAACTGAAATTTGGGCACTTCAAAATAAATCCTCTGTGACATTTTGCTTCAACTCAACTTGTTCGGACCATCCAGGCTCAATGTTGAAAACTGAAGCTCTGATACCAATTTGTAACGTCCCCGACCATCTATGTCAGGCCACGCTATACCAGAGAACTCTTACTGTTCTCACTACGGAACATACTGTAACATACCCAGTATCCAATTGAGCTATGCCACATAACTTTTTTGAACTGCATGCAATTAAGATACATACACAGAGAACTCTTGCAGAAGCATTATATATAAAACTTGAACATATGATACATCTGTAAATACACAGATTCACACTGAAATAACAGTAAACATATACATGTAGCATATACAGGAAATACCCATAAAAATAAACACAGTTATAACCGCACATATGACAACCCATATAAATAAGCATGTAAATAACAATGCAACATGTAAATTTATCACACAATTGACACTTATCTTGGTAATAATTTCACCAACTACATGCAGACCTTCCACGAACCTCCCAGCCTTATACCACACTGTTCATCACTCTCAACAGTGAGTCACCCCCGAGCTGGGACTAAACTCCACCCGGGTAAAGGGATTCCTAACCAGGCTAAAGGCTCATAGACAACAGGAAAGACTCTGTCATAGGTGCCAACTCAAACTAACAGCCTACAATCCCTCATTCCCCACATGCCTATCCCACCCATGAAGTGTGCCCCTTCTCTGCTCAACAGTCCTTCGGTTGCCCCACATCCTTTCAGAGCTTCAACAACAGGCCAGACAGGAAGTCTCAGATCACTATAGTTGTAGTTTAACACATTTAGGAAATCAATTCCCAACAATTATCTCACTCATAGAATTGCTCACGGGCCTGACAACTCACCTCTTCAATAACCCACGGGCCTGACAACCCGCTTCTTCAATCCATCTCCCAAGCTAACCAACTACACCCTCACAAAATGGCCATGGATACAGGTTTAGATACAGTCATGAAGGTACGAAAGATAGCACAATGGTTGTATGCATGCTCACAGATGATTGATTGGATGACTGAATGATGGAAGGAATGATGGGGAGAATGATGGAAAAGATGGGAAAATGAACTAAGTCCCAACAATATGTATGCATGTCCCCAACTTGACACTTGTCATGGTGGGAGCTACTTTGGCCCACTTGTTCCCAACTTTAGGACTTAGGATAAAATAATTATCCATACTTTATGATTTAAGAAATATTAATATAATATTCCTTTTTGGCTTAAGCTCCCTAGCTTAGCCCTTTTACTTAACTTTTAGGCCCCTCCCTTTCCTAACCAGTGGAGTTTAGTCCCCCATCTCTTTTATCATGGTTGGTCTGTGCGCAACGATGTATTTTATATTAATTATGAAACATGTACAAAAACAGGCACATTTGCCTTTAACATATAGGCTCTCTGGCCTAATCATAACATAAGCATCTTATCTTATAATCACTGGGTCACCAGCCTATAAAACATAGTATATCCACAAAGGCTTGTTGGCCTCACAATCGTGCGCACCAAGATGCTACGCGCGGTATCCAAGAATGTGCACATTTCATCATTTTACTGCACAGTACATGTGCACACTATGCCATGAAAGGTGCATACAAAATTATATCAGACAACTCACCAGCGTAAGTACATTTGCATTTATATTTACAATTGGGTTCGGCCTTAGGGATATTACAGGATAACATTCCCTTGGAACAATTGATTTAGATGATGGTATGTGGCACATGCACTTTGATGGTTCATGCTCTAATGAAGGTAACGGAGTTGACATCATCTTGATTTCTCCTGTAGGAAAAATCCATAATTTTTCTTATAGGTTGGATTTTGCTTGCACAAACAATGTCATTGAATTCGAAGCTTTATTATTAGGCATTGAAAACGCCTATAATCTTGGTTGTGGTCACCTTTCAGCTTTTGGGGATTCCGAGCTTGTAGTGAACCTTGTTCGTAAGATATACTCTCCTAGAAACAAGTTGATGAAGCGATATACCCAAATTATTTTGGCACTTATCTCGAACCTATTATCTTTCAACATTACTCATGTCAAGACGGAGTTAAACTCAATGGCTGATCGGTTAGCTATTTTTGCAGCCTCTCCTAATCGACAACTTCTGCCACACAGACCTGATTGTACCTTTCAATCTCTAGATCATCCACATATCCCCAACAATATAGAATCTTGGTATGTCTTCCCCAACAATGAGAGCATTTGTGATCCGATTCAAAATGAACCTCTTAAGCCTAAATGAATTATATCCATAGAAGATAACAAGATTCCTAAGGGCATGACTCCTCTAGAGAGTTTGTTTTCATTGAGTGATGTAGGCAATAAAGAGAAACATAAATAAGAGGAGTTAAGAAAGAAGGAGGGTGAAATCATCTCCTTGAACCTTGGGGCACTCGAGTGTCCAAAGAATGTTAAAATAGGTGCCCAATGTTTTGATGAAGAAGAAATGAAGTTTGCCAAGCTACTTGGTGGATTTTAGGATGCTTTTGCTTGGTCTTATGAGGATCTTCGTGGTTTTGATCCTGGTCGTATACAACATGTTATCCCCATCAAGGAAGGCATGAAACCAGTTCGGCAAAAACAAATACCTATTAACTCTACATTTAAAGTAACTATTCAAAGGGAGTTGGAAAATTTCTTGAAGGCTGGGATCATTTTTCTGGTCAAGTACCTTGAATGGGTTTCCAAATCGGTACCTATTCCGAAGGCCACTGATCATATTAGAACCTGCATTAATTTTCACACATTCAATCAGGCTATTATGAAAAATCCCTTCCCTCCCCCAAACATGGAAATGATTCTGCAACAGGTTGTAATGTCACAGATGAGGCCCTTACTTGATAGTTTTTTCGATTACAATCAAATCAAGGGAAAAGGGGCAGATGCTCACAAAACCACTCTTATCACTAATTGGGGTACCATGACTTATAAACGAATGCTTTTTGGCTTACCTAACGCAAGTATTGCTTTTAAGAGACCTATACGAATAACTCTTGATGAATTGATCAATATCCATATCTTTCTTGATGAATTGATCAATATCCATATCTTTCTTGATGATCTAATTGTATACGTTAAAGGGATGATAATTATCGTAGAGTTCCAAGTGTTATTTCTGGGTCCTTTCAAAATTGCTTTCGCCTTGGATACTAACTCTTACATTCTAAAAAATTTACAGGAGCAATTGTTTTCCCGCGGCACTAACGGTTCTCACTTGAAACATTACGTGGGACCAACGTGAAAAGTTCTAACGTTGTTTGGATTTTCTGTATACTAGTAGTCTAGCACTGCTTTCAGTTTTTCACTATTTTCTTTTTAGCTTTACAGTAGTTTGACTTTTGCTTTCCGTTTTAAAACATTTCCTACTGCTTTTACATTTCTGTCATTTTATTGTTGCTCTTATAATTTTTGCAATTTTATTTCTGTCATGATTTTCTTGCTTACCGTTTTTTAGTTGATTTGGTCAAAAATAAGATGTTGGATAAGTTATGCCACAATGTCACTCCTGCAAGATATTGTTGGTCAATGGCAATCAAGCTTACACAACTGTTACGATGTTTCCCCTAAAAAGCACGCTTGAATTTGTTATCTGCTTTCACTGCTGTCTAAATTTTGTTTTTGGTTATCTTTCGCTTCTGCCTTCCTTTTGTTCATCCATTTGAGAATTTAAGAGAGCAAGTCCATAAATTTTCTCCTTGAAGTTAAGAGATGATTCCGGTTGGACGATTATGCACACAGTGGTAAACCCCCCTCATACTTAACACTTTTCATGAGTTAATCCCAAATTCCTGGTCATTTTTCCATTAAATCCTCTCACTTCCCCCTGTTGCATAATCTTCCTAGTCATATCTTCTTCGCTTGATGTTCTTGGCCTGCGAAACCATGAGTTATGAGTCCAAATCTATTGAAAACAAATTTCCCTGTGGAGTCGCCAGTTTGTTGACGATTGAAATTGCAACGAGTTTTTTTTGTTGCCCACAAAGTATTGCTAAGGCCTATTATTCTAAGCTAACAATATATCTATAATACTAGTAGGTTGGACCCCCTTGTAGATTGGAGGATCATATCTAGTGTTATGTTGATGTTCAACACTGCTTACCGGTTAGAGCATGATTGATGTTCAAATGTTGGTTCTATCTGCAACAAATGGGTGATGGAAAATTCATGCTATGTGTTAATGTCTTTACTTTAAACTCTCATTTCCATGTCACGAGGGCTTATGTGAATTGTTATTTTTATTGCACCATGATCTATTATATGTTACACCTGCATAAAACATGTGTTAGTCATGGAAAAGGATAAAATAAATATGGAACAAATCTAATGGAAAAGGCTATCCTATACTATGCTATGCTATGCTACATTATATGCAAATGAAATTAAAAGGATTGTTGTTAGTCCTAGCTAACAAAGTTAGTGGCTATATGATTTATTGAGTTATATGTGTTATGGTTTAGTTGGCAATGGTTAAATGTGGTATGGGGTGGCGCATTTGACAAGTGATGGATGTTAAGTTCGATACATAGATTAATTAAGTGGATTAATGGAAGGCTGGCTTGTGTGTACTAAGGAATTGAATGAGTGGAGGATGGAGGCGACATGCATTTACTACACGCCACTCCATACCCTTTCCATTGGTCGTCACCCTAGCCTTGTTATTGTTCAATTGTGTTCTGTTGTGGTTAAGCTCTGATTTTCAAGCAGAGGAAGAACTGCCTGGCCAAGCTCATGTTTTTGAGGATTTTTTTGGTTACAGGTATGTCTTTTTACCATCCATGAACCCGCTTTGGTTATGAAATAGATATTGGCTCGGTGATGTATGGGTCTGTGCTTTTCTTAAGACTGGAAACTATGTAAACGTGTGATGTTTCTATGGAATGGTTGTTGTGTGGTTTTCGTTGCAAATGGAAAACGATGGTTGAAGTCATAGTTTAATTAATTATTCTGAGTGGTAGAAGCCATGAAGGCTCTATGTTGTCCTTATGTTTTTTTTGGAGGGTTCATTCAGTCCAGACTTGACCGGTTGTCTTCGCACAGTTCTTGTCACCTCACTCGGTCGCATTGTTGTTATGGGTTGTTGGGTTTAATCTCAACCCACCTGGTGTCATTATATATCGTTTCACTTGGGTATGGGCACATTAAACTATTGTTGTATGTGTATTTGGTTGATGGCTATGGTCAAGGGGCTTGCTTTGAGGTTGATGGCTATTTCATAGCTTT
>SNQJ01S0004251.1:33128-48147 GCA_010110895.2 Picea sitchensis
AATTTTTTTATAGTTGGCATTTTAAGAATTAATAAGATTCACCAAGTTTTCAACATTTTAAGGTAAGTAGAGATCCTTAAAATTTTGCCCACTATGACCATGTCAAGTCCATGCTATGATCTACAACTTTCGCACTTGAAAAAAAAAACAGGGAGAAACTAAATTGCCATACAACCCTTATTATATTTATGTAAAATTCAAGTAATATTGCTAAAACAAGCGGATATTGCATAAATGTTAGAGGAAAAGAATCAAAGCATTGCACAATGTTTGTTCAATATATCAAGATATAGTTTTGATACAATGTTAAATGTGAAGAAATCATAGCTGCTATATATAAAAATAAAACATTGATTAGTTTGGAAATTTATTCTCATCTCTAAATATATATATATATATATGGTTGTGAAGTTTGGGGTATATATATACACTCAACCTCACCTTGTCAAGAATCATTCAATGATGGGTTTTCATTGCCCTCAATAGCTAGTGCTTTGTCATTTAAAAGAAAATCGCTCTACGAAAACCATAAGTCGCTGCAGTCGGGTCTCTTCTCAGGTTCGCAGTTATGTCTAGAGGGGATCCCGACCCTCCACCCGAGACTGAGTCTAATGTATAATCCTTCAGGTAGTTGATTAGTTCGCCCTCCTCCCACCCCACTCATTCTTGCTTCGTCAAGAAACTCGATCAAATCCCCAAAATTGTCATTCCTCGTGTAACAGCGTGATGCAAAGCGTTGGTGTATGCAACAAAAGGTCTTGTTGGTCAGTTCATAGAACTTTGGCCCTCCCCTTGACAAATGGATATTTGGATTATGCGAAACTAGAAACCTTTGATAAGAGGACGTCTTTCTGTGGTAAGGGTTTTTACACATTCTTTTTTGAATTCAAAGAAGACATAGACTTGATTTTTTGTAGTGCACCATACTTTTATGGATCTCGAGGAATGTATCTGAATCGATGGACTTCGTATTTCAATCTGAAGTGCAATATACCCACAATAGTCCCAGTGTGGGTTCGACTTCCTCATCTTCCCCTCCATTGTTGGGGAGTTGATGTTCTAAAGTGTATTTGGGACTCACTGGGAAATTATATTGACAAATATGAACACAAGCCAACAATGTATGTCAGTGCTAGAATTTGTGTTGTAGTAGATACAGAAAAAGGTTTGTCAGGAGTCGTGAAACTCTCCTTAGATGGTTGGTCCCATGTTCAATAGCTAGACTATGAGTGATTGCCCTTCAAATGTAAATATTGTCATGAATATGGCCACTTTGCTCGTGACTATCCAAAAAATAAGCAGGAACCGACAATCATAAGCGAAGAACCATAAGAGGAATGGCAACAAGTAAGGGAAAAAGACAACATTGGGAAAAAAATGGGCAAACCCTCGGATCGTCGAACCCCAGTTTCCCACCCAACCCCCCTCAAAATCCTCTTTCCTCTTCAAACCCTAAGGAAATAGGAGAAATAAGGGAAATCAAGGTAGAAAAACCTAAGCAGAATCCCAATTGTCTTCAACAAATAAGTTTGCAAGTTTGGGTGGATCCATTCAAGAGAAGAAATTTGATGGAAATGTGGATCCAAACCCAAGCTCTTCTGGCACTACCCCTCTTGAGCTTGAACCACGTAAACTAGAAGGTGAAGAAGCATAATCTAAATAAGATGAAAGTAATAGAGGAAACCCCATAATAGAAGATCAATCGATGATAGTTAAAAAAATCTCCCCCAAGGGGGAAACCCCAAAAACTTGCAGAGGAGGGGGGGGGGTTATAAATTAAAAAACTCGCAAATAAGGAAGAAATACAAGCCGATATTCCAGAGAGGAAACAATGAACAAGGAAAAATCTCTTGGAAAGCAACACTCAATTGAAAGCTCCTTATGCAACATTGAAAAAATAGGCAATGACAAGAGTACAAAATACCAGGCTCCTCTAGCCCCGAGTGGGCGGGCCTCCTCTCTCCAAATGTAATCAAGCTTATCTCATGTAATTGCAAATGCTTCGACAACAAAGCTAAGGTCAATTCTCTTAGAAACCTAGCCTTATGTATTTCTCCTCGAGGAAACTAAAATGGAGGAATCATAAGCAGCCCAAAAAGGGAAAAAAGTAATGTGGAACGATGATGGAATTGTAATAAGTTCAGCTGGGGCATCTGGAGGCATCATGACCCTGTGGGATATGACACAAACTAAATTTGAGGTGAAGTTTTTCTCTAATAATTGGATTCTTGGTGTTCTACAATACAAAGAATTTGGCTTTAGATTTCCATTATCAACATTTACATGCCTATTATATACATGGATAAAATTGGATGCTGGAACTCTTTATTTGATGCCAAAGAAAATACAGACAATGTGACCTGTATAGTAGTTGAATATTTTAATACAATACTTCAAAACTCGAAAAAAAGAGCGGGCAATTGTCTCTGAGATCCAATGCGTGAGAAGATGGAAGCCCTTGTGGCTCCACAACAACTTTATAATTTCCCTTGTCAAAGAAACATGGAAATCTTCAATCCATGGCTTCCCCCAATTTTTTGGGGGAAAGCAAACTAAGAGTAGTTAAACGGGCGTTAAAGTCATGGGAAAAGTCCTCTTGCACCCCCCCCTTTAAGGAAAATATTCCAACATGTATGTTAGAAGAAGAGAATGAAGTCCTTCTTTGAGAAACTAGCAAAGAGGAAACCTCTCAAGCAATTTGGGGTCTTGGTCAGGACAAATCCCACGATCCTGATGGTTTTTCTATCCACTTCTTTAAAATATTTTGGGAAACAATAAAATATGATCGGAAAAGAATGCTAGACTACACTCTTAGGAAAAAAAAGGTAGGTGGATCAACGAACTCTACCTTCCTAGCTCTAATCCCCAAAGAGATCAATCCTTCTAACTTCTAAAGCTTCATACTAGTCTCCCTTTGCAATTTCACTTATAAAGTCCTCACAAAAGTTATAGCCAATAGACTCGAGTCACTTCTTCCTACGTTAATATCTCACAATCAAGGGGGTTTCATGGAAAAATGACAAATTTATAGACAATACAGTTCTTGTTCAAGGGGCTATTTACTAAAGCCGCATCAACAAAGAAAAAGAGATGGTTATAAAACTAGATATGGAAAATGCCTTTGACATAGTAGAACATTCTTTTCTCTTCTCTGTTCCCTAGAAATTTGGGTTCTCATAGGATTTTGTTGAATGGATTCAAGCATGTATTGACTCCCCTTGGATCACTCCATTGATTAATGGTAGTCCGACCTAGTTTTTTCACTCCAACAGGGGTCTAAGGTAGGGTTGTCCTCTCTCTCCCTCTCTTTTTATTTTAATGGTAGAAACTATAAGTGGAAAATTGGAAGTTGAGCATTGTATGGGCCGCCTCCTTGGTTTGCATATAGCACGTGGATAAAGGAAATTAACCACTCACAATTTTCCAATGATACTCTCCTTTTAGGGTTGGTTCAATCATAATCACCAAAAGGTTCAGGAGGGTTCCATTTTTTTCTCTCAGCCTCTAGTGGAAAGATAAATAACAACAAGAGTCAAATATTTGGCTGGAATATATCAGGGGATCTCCTGGTGGCTATCTCCAGGGCCCTTGGCTTCCCTATTGTTGGAAACTAGTATTCATTCAAATACATAGGCATGTTGAAATCTCTTAAGTCTCCCACCTCTAAATCTTTTCATGAAGTTCTCGACAAAATGGAAAATCATATTCATAACCGGGGTGCAAGATGGATCAACCCTACAGGTAAAATTGTTATTATTAAGTCTGTTCTCTCCTCACTATCGTTCAATGTTTAGCTTTGTTGGCACCAAAAGGGGTGTTGGAGAAAATGTCTAAAAATATCATAATATTCTCTTGGAAAGGGGAAAATCAAACTAAAAAAGGTTCCACCTCGCCAACTGGCACACGATTTGTCAACCAATAGACAAAGGTGGATTTGCAATTAGAGACCCCTTTATCAAGAACATCACCTTGGGTGGAAGAATATCCCATTGACTTGTTTATCGGGCTTCTAAATGGTGGAAGAGTGTCCTCATTTCTAGATATTTCAATAGCTCCAGACTCTGGTGCCTCAATGCTCCCCTATCAAATTCAAAACGCTCTCCAGTATGGAAACTCATCAAAGTTGTTACATGTTTAATGAAAATCAATCTTGTCTAGTCTTCGGGGAATGGGGCTTCTATCAATTTATGGATCAATAACATCATGGGAAACTCACTTATGGGGATTAATGAGGAATTGTATCCTCTTAAAGATTGGATTATTCGATAAGGTCTAACTAAACTAGTGGATATCTCCCTTTGGGCAAACTGTGGAAAGTGGAAAGGATGGAAGCACATCTCCTCCCCTGATCATGCAAACCCCTTGGTTCCAAAATTGTTCCATCTTTTGGCTAGTTGCGCTCCTATTGATTCCCAATTGCTTTATGGTCATTGTTGGGGTGGCACAAATTACTTAGTCAAAAGCGATTTCCAATACCTTTTAGTAGACACCCCTGGTTCCCCCTAATCTAAGATTTGGTCCCTCGTTTGGAAAGGTGTCTCTCTCCCTAAGATCAACGCCTTCTACTGGATCATGGTACAAGGTAAACTTTTAACAATTGAAAAATTTAAAGAAAAGAGGAATAGTTGGTCCCTCTAGGTGTGTCCTATGCAAATCCGCTAATGAAACAATTCATCACCTTTCTTTGACTGTGAATTTTCAAAACAAGTATGGATTCAACTGTATAAAAGCATGCAAATTCGCCATACCTTTCCCACCAATTGGAACAACATTTTCTTATTATGGAAAAGAAGATATGTTGGTAGCTTCTCTAAAAATACACTCTTAATGCGTCTATGGAAAGTGATGCCGAAATTTATCTACTGGGAAATTTGGTTGGCAGGAAACAAGGAAATCTTTAAGGATAAGCACATCTCACCATAAACAATGCATTCTTTGACATGTAGCCTACTCTCTGAAGTTCTATGTGCCAAATATTGTAAGTCAGACTCTCTAGCTAATCTCGATCGTGCAAAGCAAGATTGGCTTAACAACATTCCCAATCAACGATATTTTTAAATCTCGTCTCCTTCTATTTCCCCCTCTCCCATCTTTCAGTGGCAACTTAGGTTCAATGATAGAGATTTTGTTTCTTCGAGACAACAACATGTTAAAATGATCCTCTTCTTTGATTGGGAATCAGTGAGAAACCCATGGGTGGTAGGTCTGGGGGGGGTCATCTATGGACCCAATGGAAATCATATTCTAAAGTTTTCTTGGAGTCTTGGGTTCAATTCAAATAATCAAGCGAAAGTCTTAGTTGTATACATGGGGATGAAATTGATAAGAGCAAATAAAAGCTCGAGCGTCATTGTTATTGGAGACTTGGATTTGATCATCAAAGTATTACGCAAGCTCAACAAATGTTCTCAATCGAGCCTTCAAAGAATATATCCCAGGATTAAAATTGAGGAGAAAAACTTTCAATTGGTTGACTATTATCATATCTTTCGACGACGGAATGGGGAGGCTGACCATCTAGCCAAAAATGTTATACAAATGGACCAAGGAGCTCTAAGGGTAAATGATCTTCTCTACGTGCACTTTCTACCAGAGTTTTGTGGGCAAGGAATACTTTTGTGGGGGTGATGTGCCCCTCCCAACCTCGATATTAAACTTATTTATTTTTATAAATCAATTATCACACCTAGAATAATTTTGTTTCATCCCCACAATTGCTACCATGATCCGCTTTGCACATGCACTATCCCTTCCCCATGCCAAGTTTGAAAGCCCCCCCCCAAGCTACCCAATAGGTTGCATGTGAGATTTTCTCCTTGCTCAATGTCACCTTGGGTTGCATTCCATCTCTTGACTGCTCCCCCATCCAAGTTCGCATGGGTCTTAGTTTACAACCCTTTGGTTTTTATTTATGGTACCGTCATCCGCCGTCAATCATGCCTTCAACCATACAGTAAGTTGTGTGTGCACACATGGGTGCCTCTCTCGGTCATTAAATATTGTTAAAGTTTGGGTTATGAGAATACCCTGGAATTTGCATGGTAGTCATATTATCCTCCACCATCTCTGGTCCCCAAGTCATCCTCCCCGTTGGTTTTTCTTTTGAATCTCAACCACCTATAATTCACCATCCCCCATGTGGTGTCACAATCATCCTCTTTGCCACTGCACCAATTGAAAAATGGATGCTATAAAAGGGAAGTTTAAACTCTAGCCGTAAGAGTTCACAGCTCTATGTGAGTCTCACACTTAGATGGAGAGGAATTTTATGATAAGGAAGAAACAAGGGACAAGGAGCTCACCGTCATTCTGAGGAAGGTCAATCGACATTCTGAGCAGACCCACACCCTCCATAAGGAAATTCATTGAATGGAACTAGGAAGTCACCTACAACATGAAACAACTCCTTTTGAAGGTTCTCATGCCTCTTGTGAAGTATCCAACCTACTCAACAACAACTAGAGAAAAATAAAAATGAAGACCTTCAACTAACGATGGACACAACCCTTAAATTTAATTAACTCATGTTTTATGCATTGTAAATTTGTTTTTTTGTTAGATTCGTATGTATGAATCTATACATGGAAGGATGGTAGCATTTTTGTAATCACTGTAGCAGACATACATCTGATAAGGACGATTACCCTTTTTTCTTTGCCAGAAGCTCATAGATATTATGGAATTTTGTAATCTCAAGTTGATTCAACATCGTTGCATCCCTCTTTTATAATATAAATTTAACCGCTTTTGTGAAAAAAAAAATCATTCAATGATATCCGAGACAATGTAAACACTAATTATTACATTCAATTTCACGGTATTAAAAGAAATGTCTCTATGCATTCTAATTAATACAATTTACCAAAGTGTAGTTCAATCCGCTCAATTACATGATCAACAATACAAATTCTAGCTCACAATGACTTAGCATGTACTAGTCATTCAATGGTCCTTTGTTGCTCTCTTGGTAGTATAACAAATGTTCACTACAAGGCACTAACAACCCCTTAATTGAGGTAACAAAACCTTCATAGAATACCTAAAACTTCCTCAAATACAAACAATGTCATAGTTGAAACTATTCCTTTTTTAGCCGAATAAGGCTCCAACTATCTCTCTAGTCCTTTACAATGATATGCTCAACAACAAGAAATATGCAACAATCTAGTAAAATTCAACCAATAATATAATTCAGTAGATGTTTCCAACACAAGCAAGAGTTTCTTCAAGTACTACACGGGGTTTCGATCAAATGCAAATGAATGTCAAGGGTACATTAAGAGATATTCATCGCTTTCTTAATGCAAATAATTATTACATTCCTTACTAGGTGAAAAACCTAGAAACTTTGGGGCGACAAGTGCAGGGGGGGCATATTTTTGTTCCCAGAGGAATTAGATTGTTCTACTATGCCTAGGGGATAGGCAATATCTCCAACAATCTAACAGAGGCCTACTCACTGTGGATGGGCCTGGAAGTTGCAAAATAATTTGAACTCAAGGAGATAATCATCTTGGGAGATTCAATGATGATAATAAGAGCCATAGTCCATCATAATCATGTGGAAAACAATGTGCCAAGTGCTATCATGGCTAGTATTCATAGCCTAGCCTCCACATTTGAGAAAATTGCCTTTTTATCACACCAAAAGAGAACACAACATCTCTGTGGACCGATGGGCCAAAATAACTTTGTATCTAAACAAAGGCACTCTAGTAAAAGATGCGTTTACTTCCTCAAGTCCCATTCCATAATTCAATGGTAGGAATCCTTTTACATATTCCAATGAACAAAGTAAACCCAACTCATATAGAACTAGCTGGCGGAAATACTGTGCGGTCCAAATGTTGGATGAAGGGGCTTGACCATCCCAAATTAAATGGTAATTTGTGTGGGAGGCCTTTCAAATGAGGGAACGTTCTGGAGATGGAAAGCAATAGAAGTTGGTGGAGTCTGGATGAGTGGTAGTTTTCTAAGCAGAGATGGAGTGTGTCGACATCCTTTGGTGAATTAGTAGTCTGGGATTTTGAATGGTTCGTCTCTAATGTCAACGAGGAGGGATTCAAAACTAAAAATTACTTTGCCTCTTCATTGTTGGTGGAATTTGCAATTGGGTTTGATCACTTACAGGTTCATTTGATGTTCCCTCATGTTCTTAAATTATATATCTTTCACCGATCCAGTCTCCCAAAACCATTCTTGTGGGTTTCCTGTAGCATTGGATTCTCATTGAACAATTGGGGATTTTCTTTCAGAATTGTGAAGGGTGGGAAAAAAATTTGATTTATTCTTTTCCTCTGTTTTCATGGTTTGCACAAAGCAGGGATGGGTGACATTGATTGGCGGGATTCGAAGAAAGTCTTGCAAAGACATAAAGAAGATAACCAAGCCATCTGTCAGACTTTGTTCGGTATCAATGAGAAGTTTATTGAGGTTGTCAAATTACTGCAGGTGCAAATTAGAAGAATTGATGCTTCAGAAGTTGAACGACAACTCTTTTGAACAATGATGCATTCTTTGCAAATGGAAATGTTTTCAAGGGCATCCAACAACCCTGACTCTATCCTCTCAAACTAGCAAGTTTCAAAAGCAGTCGAAACCAGGGGTTAGCCACTGGATCCAATGGAGGTAGACAATCTAGAACCACTCCTTGTTGAATAGGAGAATGAGGCCCAAGGTCAATCATGAAATTAATTTGTAATGTATTTTAGAGCCATTTTGCTTTTGGGTCAATTTGTTAAAAGGATTAATAGTGGATCTCTTTGGAAAGATGGAACATACACCGATAGAGGCAATCAGTTAGTTTTCATAAAACTAATCAAGTAGATGACCATTCTTAGTTTTTTTGTAATCGCTATAATGTTGTAGCTGAATTTTCTTTTCAATAAATTCTTCCTCTTGTCTTTGTTAAAAAAAAAAGGAAAAACCTAGAAAGTTCACTCAATTCTCTATAAAAATCAAAAGTTTGCATTGGGAAGTAGTGGATAGGCCACTACAAGATGTGACCGCTAGTTTGTTAAATGAAACTCATGTTTGGATCACTAGTTTCCTTAAGGAAGGTCGCAATTGACTATGTTTGTGTGAAAAAAATAGTTAAAATATTTTCCAGATACAAAGATTCAAATTGTTTGGGAAACCATATTAGTGGCTCTAAATAGAGGTTTTAACCCTCGTAACAAGATAATAAATTTGATGCAAATGTAGAGACTCAAACCCTCAAAGAAAATTTCTAAATATTAAAAAATAAATATACACTTAACTAAATTTGTAGACTATCGTACCTTTTTTTCTAGATGGCTATAGATGTTCTACCTGTCAAGTATTTAGCTCAAAACTTTCTCCAAGAGGATTCTTTAGAAACTTACTCTAAGCTCCACAAATTACCAATTGTAAGAAAATTACTAGTTGGCCACCTCACCATATCCTCGTGGTACTTCTCTTCCCTTGGAATACTTGAGTTGTAATGGGTTGTATGAAAATAGTACAAACACTAACAAGAAGAATGTGTAGTTCCTCTAGGGCATATGAGGTACCTCACCTTTAAGATAATTGCACAATTCTTGAAACCAAACCCACAACCATATCACCAAGAAAAAAATGAGCATCAGGACATCCATCCAACATTAGGGTGCAAAAGATTAGCTCTCAAACCCAACCCTCTCTTCCTATATAGCCTTTGAGGCTCATGCCATTTATAATTCTTGTGCAAAAATGTTAATTATTTAATTAATAAATGCACAATATTCATACACACACATGTCAACTCCATGTACAATCAATAATTTCAAAAGTACACAAATGGTTATTATTCACCACCTTCCGACTATCTTCCCTCATTCTTTTTTTTCCCTATTTGAGTGGGTGCATATGAAATGACTTTTTCCAATTTAAATAAAACTTCTTATTAAAATTCACTTTCTTTCTTTTATTTCCAACTATTATGTTTTTCCAAACATCAAGGTGAGTCTAATCTCACTTTTCCCTTTTTATAAAATATGCATATATCTACATGAACAATCAAGTTATATGTACACTTTTCATTTCTTTATGCCAAAATAATTATGCAAGTCAAAGGATAATTTTCTCCCAAAATATACACATATACAAACCAAAGTTGATACCAATGGTTAGACCAAGTTAACTCAAAGCCTCCAAGTATTCGGTGCCAAAAGTTAGACATGATCAATGCAACTCTTCAAGCACCTTACACAAGGAGCTAGACATAACCTCTACAATTCTTCAAGTGTGTGATACCAAGGGTGAGATCGAGCCCTTCAAGTATCCATTTTCATGGCGGGGGAATAATATCACAGTTGGGACCAAGTTAATCCAACATGCTTACCTCTAGCGAGATATTGATGGTCACTGAGAAACAAGGATTGACACCTCATTATGCACTCCTCAACAAAACCTCGTGAGTGATTAAAGCCATGACTTGCCTTCATGACAATGTGTAACCTCTAGACAAAAACCTATGTTTTTCAACCCATTACATGATAGGGAGGCTAGTAGGTAGGAATACACAACCTATACCTCCTCTCCCTGATGATACTCATCATGTCACAACTGTTTTCCCATCTGTAAGCTTAATTAGCAATTATTATTCCCATGTATATACACATCTAGAGAAAAACACATCAAATAGTATTGTCCAATAATCATGAATAAAAAATACACACCAATATACACATGGCAATCATCAATGTTTTGATGCCATCTTGGTGCCACACAGCTTAAGTCTATCTGGAGTCCATATGTGTTTGTGGTTCTTCCTATCACACTTGACAAACCATCACTAGCATTACATAATACAATAAATTTCATCATATAAACATGCATTCATATTCAATATCCCATGACACCACTTATCATTATAAGTTCATATCACCTATATAATTGTTGGACACACACACATCAATGTCAAGAGACAACTTAACCTACTCATGGACTTAAAACAAATCATGACATCATATAACATAATCCAATCATCTCATACATTCACAAGGATATCAAAACACATGTCAAAATCAAACAAAATCAAATTAAAAGTCTGGATCACATAATCCAAAAGTGTATCTATCAACCATTTGAGTCATTATTATAACTCGACTACCCTCAAATAATAACAACAAATCAACCAAAAAAAAATCATAGTAGAAGAGGGCATTGCACCTCATTAAATATTATATGAATGAAAGAAAGGTAAAACATAAACCTCATTATACTATATAATTATTTAAAATTTATATATTAATTTTTAAAATGTCACTATAATATATGATTATTTATAAATTTACCAAATTTACCAAACTCCCATAAATTATTCATTACCAAATTTAGAATTAATTTATGATGTAACTCTAAATGGTGGTCACTTGTGAAATGTTAAATCTGAATCTTAATTTGGTCACATGTGAAATGCTAAATTTGAATATCGTGGATTATTTAAATTTATGTTTGTAAAATGTTAAATTTTAATTTTAATTTGTATAATGTGGATTATTTAATTTTATGTTACAAAGAGCTTATCAAGTTGTTGATCAAGGTTTAAGTTTAGTAAAAGGTGATACGTTTGTTTTTTTATGGCTTGATGGATTATGTTCTTATAAGGGATTATTGAATAACTTAATCCATCGTAATCATTAAGTTGAGTTTGGTGATATAAGATGTCATAGTCATTAAGTTGACTTGGATGACATCACATCCCATTTTTTGATAAGTGGTGGATAAACAACTTATATAAATAACAATTATATTAACGACAAATTTTGTACATGAGTGAGGGAAGATGTAATCATGTTATCATGATAATTTGCATCTTAAAATCAATTTTTTAATTAACAAAGTTTTTTTTTGTATAAGTAATATTTTATCTGGAGGTGGTAAAACCTGTTATAACTCAGTGGTCAACTAACGGTGATGATAATCATCACTAGCTACTATATGCAAATGTGAGTTGATTCATCACCATTATTTAAGGAAAACCATGCCACTTGAAATGATTTACTAGTGGTGGTCCACAATGAAGTAAACTTCCACCCCCACTAAATGCTTTTCAATCTTGAATAGTTGACTTCTTTTTCCAAGAAAAAATACATATTTTTATTCGAGATAAACAAAAATACAATACTCAGATGCTTTAGGCACAGTCTGAAAAAGGTCATCCAAAGATATCTCTTCAAAATATTTCACTATAAATCCAGAAAGAACCACAACCATCATATATAAAGTATATTATCTATCAAGTAATTGAAAACAAGTAGTAGACTTAACAATGCCATGTCCTAGGGGAGGCAGGTGGAGGAGGGGTGTTGTATTGGCCTAGAGGAAAAATGATGCTAGATTACGCCTAGAACTTGGGAGTAACCACCAATAACATGGCAGAGGTCTATGCGATGTATCAAGGAGTGCTCTTGGCTCAAGAACGAAAGCTCAACAACATCATCATAATAGGGGACTCAAAAAATACAATTTGACATTTTGTCAAAGGGACTGCCCCAAAGAAATCCAAGCTGAAGAGAATAATAGAGAGGATCAAATCAATCTTGTCCTCAATTCAAACGTCTTTCTTCCACGTTCCTTGCACAAACAATGAAGAAGTTGATGTAAAGGCTAACTAGGCAATCGGTAAAGCCCTGTGGCATATGGACATACTGGGGAGGGTCCTTTTCTCAGCCCCTCCCTAATGACAAAGCCCCCACTCCCCTTAGATCCAGCTGGCGCTAGCCTCCCACAACGCAACAGATGGAAGGCCCATGCAGTAAGCAACACGTAATAAAATGGGAGGTGAAGTATCCCCGTACCTCCTGGCTCGTGGGAATTTGTAAGAAGCAAGGCGTTCGCATGGTGAACTTGGGTCACTCTGTGTTACTCCTTCGTGGGATTACATCGTATCAGAACCTCCATGACCGTAAAGAAACATGCAACATCAAATCCACCATTACTCCACTTGAGGTGAGGACAGGCGAAAGGAATTTCATCATGATCTACAGCAAGGGAAAGCAAGCAATACATGACACTTCAAAGCATGAAAGACACTTAATACGTGAGCTCGGTCAAAACTGGTGGCATTCATGCATCAAGGTTTCTCCTCGCGATAATAAATTTAAAGGCAAGCCTTTGATTCACCACCTCAGCCAGTCCTACTGGAATTTCGTAGACTGGAATACAAGTAAGAAAGAGGAAGCATAACAACCAAGTACCACGGGATCTAGCATTTGGACCAGAACGGGAGGAACCGCTTCAGGCAATAGAGGAAGCATCAACAACAGAGGAAGCACTAGCAATAGAGGAAGCATCGACAACAGAGGAAGTGACAATGACAAAGGAAGCAACAACAACAAACGAAGCATCAAGTGCGATTGGTCTAAAGGTAATTTTCTGGTACTTTCGTTTATCAGTTTGTTAAGAGTTATGGCTCAGCATCCAGCTCGAGAGAGACAGGAGGAAGATTTGGTGGGTGATAATTTCACCACCACCCAACAATTATCTCTCTGTCTTGACTCTCACAGTTCCACTCTCTCCTTCACGCTGGACACTTTGTCCCAACACCGCACGTTAATAAGCCAATTACAGGATGAAGTCGAGTATCTTCGTTGACAAGGGGAGAACATAGAAGCAAAGGTGTAAGCTAGACCACCAAATTCGCCAGCTCAAAGTCAGAATGAGGAAACTGGAAAAAGATCAGAACCCATGCTACCAGACCTGAATGTGGCGTGAGAACCTCCTCCAGAAGAAGATCAACTTTAAAGAAGATCAGTAAGAAAGCCCTCTGTTTTTTAAAATGGCTCAATTAAATCTCTCTTAGACAATTTAAGGAGAGAGTTGCAACTTCTGTCTACAACAATGTTGAACTAAAACTAGACTTAGTTTTGTAAGTTTTATGGAAATCTTGTTACTGGTATCTCTTTTACCAGCGCCCTCCTATGTATTATGCGACCTTGGTCATGCCCTTTTTATAAATATAAAATTTTCAGTTTCTGTTAAAAAAAAAAGCAATACTATGTCCTAAAAAAAACAAGTTCAAAAGGATTTCATAAATCATTGAAAGAAAATCATTGTAAAACTATTGTATGACCATCTTGTATGACGCAGGGATTTCCGAGGGTCATAACTTTTGACTTAGTTATCCGTTTGGGATGAAATTTTACAGGGAGTTGCACCTCTAAGAGTTCACTGCCATGTCGATGTGATCCTTTATATCAAACATCGTTTTGACACTTTTCCAGAGACAAATTCCTTCATATAAGGCCTCAAATTAGGGTTTTAGTTATTTTACAAGAGTTTTTAAATTAGTAATTATCAGTTATCTCTTAGTTTATGCACCTAATCATAAAAATGAGTTGACAAATAGTGTCACTCTAGTTAGATTTTAGTTATTGGTCAGTTTTAGAGTCATGCGAGAATATTTTAAAATTAGTTTTTTTTTTTCTAAAATTAGTTGTTTTAAAAATATAAGATAATAGTTATAAGGGGTTGAACTTCCATTGTAATAGTTAGGATGGAGAAGGAATTAAAGAGAGTTATCTTCCATTCTTGTGTGTTTGCATGTTTTTTTGATCTCGTGAATGAATCAGATTTTATTGGCTACATCATTTGGTACCATAATAGGAAGATGGTTGGGAGAGGAAGAGCAGGTCTTGCTCAGATGCGTAGAGATATGCAAAACCTCCAAAGGCAAGTAGCAGATCTTACAAACATGTTGGCTAGTCAAAGAATAATACAAAGAGAAGTGTCTATTGAGGAGATAGAGCAAGGAGATGTAGATCAACATATAGAACATTGCAACACCCCTGTTTCCCCCAGCTTGTAATTAATCATAAAATAGGATTACCATGGTAAGGCATGTGGACAGTGTAAATGTATTATTGTTTGAGTTGCCAATAATTGACTGTGGGGGTGAAGCCTTGAAAGTACTGGCCATGATATCACTAGAGGAAAGAATGTGAAAACTATAAGAGAGGGTTCATTATATCAAATAACCCCAAATTTCCATTGATGGGGATAATAAATTTCCTTC
>SNQJ01S0004251.1:49114-63451 GCA_010110895.2 Picea sitchensis
TAGATTAGAAGAAGGAGCGCAGGTTTTAACGCCTCAACTCCTTCAGTCTTCGCAAGATCAACAGATGTTGGTAATCAACGTGAAGGGGATGGATCCTCCATAACCCGAAGTCGTGATGTGATCTAGACCATAGATCCAAGGATCTATCGGGACCCACCTTGACCATCGGATCTGTGAGTATG
This sequence comes from Picea sitchensis, assembly GCA_010110895.2. NCBI lineage: Eukaryota > Viridiplantae > Streptophyta > Pinopsida > Pinales > Pinaceae > Picea > Picea sitchensis. Next base: position 49,297 of record SNQJ01S0004251.1, read on the forward strand.
GAGTTTGCACGACGGGAGAATCGAGCATTGGTGTGATTAAACTTCCGAAACCTGAAGTTGCGATATGATCTGGACCATTGGATCGAGGAAGGTCGTGGACCGTCGATCTAATGTGAGCAGATTAACACAAGGAGTACGTGGGAATTCAAAATTCTCTAAGGACTAAGCTCAAAAGAGACTAGCGCTTTCAGAAGAGCAAATGAGGTCCAAGAGGCGAACTTGTTTCAAGTTCGTAAGCTCAGGAGGGAAGCAGAAGTCAAGACCCATACATCAGGGCTCACAGGAAATAAATCGAAGGTCGAGACCCATACATCAGGGCTCGCAGGAAGTAAATCAAAGGTCGAGACCTTCTAAACATCTGAAATTTTCCAAGTCAGGGAAGAAAGTGAAAGCTCAGGAGAAGGAGCAACAGTGACCATTGGATCGAGCACTGTGAAAGATATGGACCGATGGGATCCACATCCAGATAATTAGAAGAGCGTGCAGGAGGAGATCATATTTGGGCCATTAGATTTGAGCACGAGGACCAACAATTGTTGGATCCCAAGGAAAGTGCATGAGGCCTAACCCTTTGAAAGTGCACAGGAGAGCAGACTTGCGAAGTCCCGAAGTTTCGAAGTCAATCGAAACCGTCCAACGTCAAGCTTGATACATGGCGTAAGATCCACAACTTCAGAGGTTTGTGGACAAGGAGGAGGACAAACAACCGAAGTAAATCTTGGTCATTGATCGCCAGGGGGATAAGTGTTGGGAGATCGTGTATTTTGGGTAAAAGCACTCTAGAGAAATGGATGCATAAGAGTTTAAAACTCCCGAAGTACCGAAGAGTCGAAGGTCTCTAGACCGTTAGATCCAAAGAGACATGTGGCGATAGATCGTGAACTCCAAGTGGAAGCACTCTGGGAGAACGCGAAGGAGAAGAGTTTGAAATTGTCGAAGCCCGAACAATTGAAGTAGTCGAGAACCGTCGATCTGTGGGAGGACACATGTCATAAGATCGTGAACTCTGGGTAAAAACGTTCTGGGAGAAACAAAGAGTGAGGAAAATTGAGATCTGAGGTCTCCGAAGGCCGAAGTCTCGAAGGAGACAAGGGCTGTTGATTTAGAGAGGACACACGTTAATAGATCACGAGCTCTCGGTGAATCACATCGGGGTTTCAATTGAGAATTGAGATTCCCGAAGACTTGAAGTGAATCTAGACCGCCAGATCTAGAGGGACGCGTGGCAACGGATCGTGGACTCCAGAGAGTTTGAGAGTTTTCAGTTGAGATTTGAGACTCCCGAAGTCCAGAGAGCCAGAGAGTCGAAGTAAATCTCAATTGTCTGATCATATGAAGTAAATCTTAGTCGTTAGATCATCCGAAGTAAATCTCGAGCGTCGGATCGTCCGAGGTGAATCTGGATTGTCTGATCCATAAGAGACGTGGCATAGATCGATGGATTCCAGACAAAGTTCTGGAGTAATTCATAGCCATCGGATCAAGAGGACAGGTGGCATAAATCTGTAGGTTTTGGGTAAAGACTCGAAGCAAGCCTCGACCGTCCAATTCAAGTGGACACGCGGCAGGAATCCGCTTACTTCGAGGGGAAGTGAAGTTTGAGATTTGAGATCTCAGAAGTCCGGAGACCCGAAGGAAATCTCGACCGTTGATCGAGAAAAGGGCTCCAGGACCATTGATCTAGTTGAAAGGTCAAACCCTCGAAGCAGAGGCAAAGCCGTTGATTGAGAAGGACAGGTGTCTGCAAATCATCAACTCTGAGGGATTGACGTACGGAAGAAAGGAAAGTTTGAGACTTGAGAATTCTAAAGTCCGAAATTTCGAAACAAATCATAGTCGTTGATTTCAAAGAGGTCATATTTGATCCCCAACTTTGAAAGGGATAGATCCGAGTCGTCAGATCAGAGGCACCGTCAAGATCATGAGATCGACGGTCCCGTAGCATTGCAGGGATCGGAGATGCGTGAACTTTAAAAAGTTGAGGGTGGACCGCAATCCAAACCACGGTTTTGAAGAAAGGACACGTGGAGACTCAAGGAGAATTGTGGGCTGAGAGGTAGTTTGGTTTCAAACTACCTTTGACTGCGCCCATAATTGTGTGTTTGTGTGAGGTTATTGCCCAAGGTCACCTCAAGGAGGGGCTTATCATAAAAGGGGCTAGCGCCCAAACGTAGAGATTCCCCAAGCGCGAAGGGAAGGTCGCGAGTACCATTAGACCTGCACCCGGTAGTAAAAAAGGTTTGCGTTTAATTACAGAGCGAGACCAACAGGGTCTCAGAGAGTCGTTTGTCTTCAAAATCGGAGATCCTTGATCGGGAGGTCAGACTAGTTCCCCGACTTTCCAAATTAGAAACCATGAATAGAGAATATGTCCTTTAAGAAAAGCAAAAATTTTTATGCCCCGTCGTGGATCTGTTACAAACATGAAGAAGAACAATTAGAGTGCATGACTTTTGAAGAAAGGATGCTCAGGGCTCTAGAAGGAAGAAACGATGGGATCAAAATGGAGGTTTCAAAATATGCAGGGATTCTTAAACCAGAGGAGTTAATAGATTGGTTGAAATCCATGGAATTTACATGAATCAAGTTGAAGGGTCATGCCATGATCTGGTGGGATCATGTGCATAAATACTAAATAAATAAATAAATAGAAAAGACAAAATTATGACTTGGAATAAGATAGAAAAGAAATTGCGAGAAAAAATTATGCCTTTGGACTATGCCTAGACCCTTTTTTGTAGATTTTAGAACTTGAAGCAAAACCTGTCCACCGTGGAGGAACTCACAAACGCATTTTATTAGTTGTCCATCTTCGTGGATCACCAGGAAACTGATGAGCAACTGGCTGCAAGGTATGTGAATTGTTTAAAAATTTCTATTCAAGATGAACTGAGCATGCATAGAGTTCGCAACATGGAAGAGGCATACTAATTAGCCTTAAAGGCCAAGGAAAAACAAAACCAAAAATTTACTCAAAGGAATAAAGGAGCAAGGAGCGGTATATCTTGTACCTCACGGGGTGGTTTTAACTATGCTAGAGGCAAATCATCCCAAGGAGTTGAGAAAGCAGAAGATACTTCACAAGGTAACATGAATCAATCATGAGGAAGAGGGTTTCAAAGGGGTAGAGGTTATGGTGGTGGCAGAGGAGGAACTTATGTGTGTTTTGGGTGTGGTGTAGAGGGCCATCGAGCATTTGAATGCCCAAATTATAACATTCGAGAGCCGAATCAAGGACAACAACCTATTTAAACTTCGTCCAAGCTCATAATGAATTAGAAGGAGATGAATCTGAAGTCCCTCCCGATATGGGGGAGAATCTCATGATACGGAGGTCGATGGTGATTCCCGAAAAGGAGCAAAGGCAATGAAGATTCTTGGCTTCAAACAAATATTTTTCGAACCAAATGCACTTCCGGGGGAAAGATATGTCAAGTTATTGTTGATAGTGGCAGTTGTGAGAATATAGTTTTCAAAGAGATGATAGATAAATTGAAATTATGTTGTGAAACACAACCCCATCCTTATTGAATTGCATGGTTCAAAAAAGGGAACAAAGTCCCCATTATTAAAAGATGTTTGATCAAATTTTCCATCGGTAAGACTTGTAAAGATGAAGTCTGGTCTGATGTCTTTCTAATGAATGCATGTCATTTGTCATTTAGGAGGCCTTGGCAATATGACAAAAAAGTCATGCATAATGGAGAAAATAATACCTACACCTTTTGGAAGGATGGATCGAAAGTTGTCTTAGTACCCCTTAAGGATGAGGGGAAAGTTGAGAATATGTTGTCGGAAAGAGAGCTTGTTAAGGAAATGAAGGCAACGGGATTATTCTATGCATTAATGGTGAAAAAAGGAGTTGGGGAAGACATACAAATCCCTAATGAAGTGGCCAAGATACTAGAAGAATATGTTGATCTTGTCCCTAATGAACTACCTGATGGTCTTCCACTAAAGAGGGATATTCAACATCACATTGATCTAATCCGAGGATAATATTTGCCTAATCAAGACGCCTATAGGATGAGTCCTACACAACATTCAAAGCTCAATCGACAAATGACAAAACTTATAAAGAAAGGCATGGTAAGAGAAAGCACAAGTCCTTGTGTTGTATCGACAATGTTGACTCTCAAAAAGGATAATACGTGGAGGATGTGCACAGATAGCAAAGCAATCAATAAAATTACCATCAAATATTGGTTTCCTATACCGCATTGTAATGTCCCCCACCTCTTTATAAGAGGATTACAAAGACTTAGTAGTCTAAATGTCCCCACTAGACTATAGTCTCATGAGAAATGGGGACTAAGAGACTCTAAAGTATTCACCTAAGCACAATGTTATAATTTAAAAGTGACTTCTGGGGAAAGGTAAAGTAAGTGGAAAAAAAACCACATGAAGAAAAATAAAGAGTTAACCTTATAACGTGGTCAACTAACTCAACTGACAATTAGAACGAGGGTATAAAGGAAAAAGGAGGGTGCCTCACTCCTCATTCTTGACATTTTTACTTTTGCATCTTGAGCTCTAGAGCCAAAGAAATTTTGAGGGTTTTGGCAGAACAAACCCTATAGAACAACTATGAGGTGAAAGATCCCACCCAACCTGGTCCAAGCTTGGTAATGGAGGTGCAAGATTCCTCCCTCACCATTCTATCTCAGTCATAGGTGGATTCTACATGTTCAGAGAAGGTAGTGCGCACTTGGGGAGCTAGTTCCATTCGATTTGGCCAAGGAGAAGGAGATATGAAAGGGTTTGCTATTGAGATAGCTTGGTAGAGGCCGTAATGCCTTTCTTGGCCTATTTTTGGTGTGTTTTGGTTGGGAAATGATTTATTGTGAGTGTGGCACGATTTCTCCTAGTGAAGGGCGCAATTTATGAAGCAGATCTATTCATCTTGAGGATAAAAACACCATTCTTCAGCAAGGGAACTCATCTACAATGTTTCTAGACCTTAAATCCAATATTTACAATGCTTTTGGTTGGTATTGGAGCTAAGGAGGAAGAGGGACGAAATCTCCATAAGCTACAACTAGGAACTAGTGCGCAACTCAGTCAATTTGAGGGGTTTTCCACTCCAGAGGGCAAGGATCTCATATTGTCATTCATCTCTTGCAACTATTTGGCACTCGTCTCTTGCAACTATTTGGCCTTTGGAGGCTTGTATCTTCTCTTCTTGGACCTTCTTGAGGATTATTATAATTTGTGCTGCTAGATCTCAGCTATATTGTCCCAGATTTGTAGATCTATTGTATCAGGATCTTCTACTATTTAAATGAAGGTCAGATATGAAGTTGTTCTTTTTCCATTGTGTTGAATCTCTTGTATCTTGTTATTGGATGTGTTTATTGTTGTATTCTTTCCACTTGCACACTGTAAACTTTGTATAAGATTCATAGTGCAAGCCTAGAAGGAAGATATGAAAAACAAACAAACAATAAACAAAAAACTCAGCATAAAACCTAAGTTTCCAAGCAAGGAACGGCTTGGGAACATTACAGTGGTATCAGAGGGTTAACTCCTCCCAGCTTGTTGGGATTAGCGTTCAATGGTATATATATGGGAAGGCGCATGAGACAGACAGGTGAACCAGAGTAAAAAATGGAAGGGTCGGGTGATGACAGTGAGCCACATGTTTTAATAGATATAGCAAAGGAGTTGAAGAACTCCATAGACAACACACAATTCACCCTTCAACACCATCTATAGGAGACTTAGGAGATAATGTGCAGGGGACAGGTTGAGATGAGAGAGACCCTAGAGAGATTGAAATCTAGCCGGGAGAAGATTGTGATTCTCCTTATGCAGATAAATCATGGCGGGGATGTCCAAAATAATAACGTGAATATGGAAGATCGTGGTTCTCAAGGGGGGACTAGACATCATCATGAGCAGGATCCTCACTACCATACACAGGGATAGATCTTTGGAGGGGGACCTTCCAGGGTGCCAACACACAGTACAACCACTCCCAAACCATACATGCCATATTTCTTGGAAGCTCATCCATAGGACAACTTCCTTCAAGAAATTGAAGACAACTTCGAGGAGTATGTTAAGGAGTATGCAACCTCGAGTCCAGGGTTTATAAGATAGGTTACATTGTATCAATATTGTGGCATAAACTACATGGGTAGGCCTAGAAACTACGAGAGGAGTACTCATGAATTGGAGCGCAGGGCAGGGAAGATGGAGATACTGACCTTTCATGGGTCAGCTAGATCTACTACGCAGTCTTGGGTGCAAAAATTGGATGCTTATTTGCAGCTTCACCCCATGAGGGAACTTGATGCTATAATATTTTCCACTATATATTTGGAAGGGAAAGCACATGAATGGTGGTATCATGGTATGAACACCTTGGGATACAATCATATTTCATCATATCTAGAGTTCACCCAAAGGCTCATTGACAGATTTGATCAGGGAGATCCTGAAATACACTTCAGGAAGCTCACGCAACTTAAGCATACAATGTCACCAAAGAGTTATATTGAGGAGTTCCAGAGGATAGCCGTGATGGTACCAAACATATCACCTGCTAGACTATTGATGCTTTTCATTGAAGGGTTGTTGGAACACTTACGTGGGTGGGTTAACGCTTTTAATCCCGCCAACTTATAGGATGCCATGTGGAGGACTAGGGACTTGATGGGGTTAGCAGCTAAAATCAAATTCACTCCAAGACCCCCAATAAACCAAGGGGAAAAGGAGCCCAGGGAAACGGATAGAGGTCAGGGAAGGATGGATGAGGCTACTAGGAGAGAGAGTTGAGGATGAAACAACTTTGCTTCACACGCAAGGAGCCTTGGGAACTGGGAAACAAATGCATGGGCAAAGGAAATGTTCACTACATTGAGGTGATATTAGATGATGAAGAGGATGAGGAGATTGGCCACATACAAAACATAGAAGCAAAGCAACCCAACCCTAACAATGCGCAATGTGAAGGAGGAGGAGAGACTAATTTCGGCCCATCATGAGAGAAGCAAATTACCATTGCATCCATCAGTGGAGTGCCCAAATATAGTACCTTCAAAATGAGGGGAGTGCTTCAAGGTCAAAAGGTCTTTTTCCTTATTGATGGGGAGCTTCACACAACTTCATAGATTCAGCCTTGGTTGATCCGAAAAGATCTTTTAATGACTATGGTTAAGTTTTTAAAGCATGTGTTTATTAACCATTTAGGAATTGAATGAAAGAGGAAGAATTAATGATGAAATGCGGCAACCATATAAAATATACAGATTTGGAAATAAGCACAAGAATCAATGAACCATAACAAAAAAAGTTGATAACGGAGTTTGACAATCTTGCCTACATCTCCGGGCCTTTGTCTCCGTGGGTGAGGGTTTCTTATTTTTCTTCAAAGATTCAAAAGTACATCTTAAAAGTGACAAATGGATTACAAACTGATATGGTTGTGTTCTGCTAGATCTCAAGAACCCATCACAACTGAAGGCACTGAAAACAAATGAATGAAACTCCCAGAAATGGCCCGCAAAGTTTGCTTCCTCAAAGGATCATTCTCATCTTAAGCTCAAAGTATTAAAAATAGTACTTTTCAATGCTCAGAATTCCAAATAGATGGCTTCAATGGCTCCAGAATGTTCAAAAACCCCTAGCTAAGCTCTTCTTGCCCCTGGATTGGCCAAAAATTGAAGAAAATACACTCCTGGGAGTTTTTCCCAATAAACTTGCAGTCCTATGTTCTGCAAAACGCACCTACAGACGTCTGAACCCAGCTATATGTGCTTTCCCATTTAAAAAACTTGGCACGCACACCATTTCCAAAACTCGGGCGATTTTCTCGCACCGTTAAGGTGTTGACACCCTTTCCCTAGCGAAGGACTAGGTCGTATGGCCCATGTGGTCGGGCACTAGGCTAACTGCCCACGCCCGTCTGCTAGACCCCTCTGTTGTTGTGTTGTCTGGTCATATGTGCTTGGCCATGTGGCCGCACCCTTATACTCCATGTGCCCAAACTATTAGCGCCCCTAGTTGTAAACCCTTGGATACGTGCCTTGGTCGACGGCTAGCCCTGCCGACTGGGCACTAACCCCACATATCCGCGCACCAAAAAATATACCGTGCAGGGTCATATCATAATGGACATATGATATACTTCGAGGGATGTTCACTGGAGTAGACCGTGCCAAAAGGTATATGGTCATGTGCATGCAAAAATACTGCGGGTTGGGGCCTAGCCATGACCCTTTAATCCACCAACCCAATACAATTTTTAATTCAAATATTAAATTTCGACTTAGAGTGTTAACACTCGTCGTGGGAGGGTTGTTAGCCCGGCCCTGCCAAATTGCTCCACTCGGACTGGAGGTCACAGGTTCGACTCTCGTGGAGTCCATACATTTCGCCACAACCAATAACCAATGAAGGGGTGCCACGTGGCAGCCAACGACTGCGCCACGTAGCACCATTACATTCTCCCACAGTAGTGACACATGTCCAAATGTGATTCAACCACGTCTGTCACACCTACTCAGTCAGTGCACCTACCACGTCATCCTGCCAGTCCAGTCAGTTGCCACGTGTCGTACCATTGTATAGACCTTGCCACATGTCACCCTTGCAGTGGTGCCACGTGTCACAAAATGACTCGTCCACCTGTCAGCCATCAACTACCCAATCAACATGCCAATGCACCACTGTCACGTCACTTGTACGGATATACTGACTGTACGGTCGACTGCCACGTCAGCACTGTATGGACTGCACAGTCATCAAAATTTTGCTTGTTTGGAAAAACGAACAGATCACGATATCTTTCACATACGGTGTCCATTTGAGCCCGTTCAAGTTGCGTTGGGTTCGTATCGACAAGGCCTACGCACATGTCCGTTTTGAAGCCATTATGAGCACTTTGATTTTTAAGCTTTCATGGACCCATTTTGGACCAAGCCTCCCCACTAAGACCTTTTGGTCCTCCAAAATGTTACAAAATTGACCTTACTAATTACATACTCATAAGGATAAAACAAAACACTATGTTGTACAAAATGATGTTATAATAGGCCATCATTGCAACATGTGTGATTACATTAATGGAAGCAAAATATAATGAATATGTGACATCCACTTCTGGCAAAACCAAGTGAATGGTTTATTTCCTTCATGTTGTTCCTCTTGCTTCGTTGGTACTACCTCTTCCTTTGTGAGTACATGCACAATATTTTTGTCCTTCTTTGGACGAAGCTCCAAATTAAGCTTCTAACATTTAGCCTTTTGATGTCCACCCTTGTTGCAATAAGTGCAGTGTTTTTCTGACATCCATACTTGCTTGCCCTTCTCTTTCTTCCGTTGTAGAGTTGAGTCTTTATGTCGTGTCTCCTTCCTGGTCGACATAAATTTCCTGTACAAAGATTGTCTCTTCCAACACTTGGCCACACAATGCTTGGGTGAATGACAAAACGTACAAGGATACATATTCCACAAGTTTTGGATTACATGATTATGTTTTTTATAATCAAAACAAGATTTGGAACAACCATGACCATTATACCTTTCTTGCTTATCTTCACTTTTCTTTTGAGAGAATTGCATTCACTATCACCATCATGGAGTGATACACCATCACCTTTCGTGAATTGTTCCCGCAAGGACTTAAGCTGGTCATTTGAAGCATCACTTGCTTCCAATGTTTTGGAGCATTCTCCAATCTCCTCTTCATCATATCCCAATCCCAAATAACGAGGTCTTTCCACAACCTCTATGGGATTAATTATACCTTGGCCCTTATTTCCAAGGCCCTTTCCTTCACAACCCATCCTTGTTGGCAATTTCAAACCTATAACTCTTGTATGTTTTTCAAATGCACCAAAAGAACCATCTTGATGGGAACAATGCGAAATTGATGAATGACTTCCACTGCATACCTCAGAGATTATTTATGAATCAGGTGTAGAAGGCAATTCCTTCAGTTCTTCTTCGCTTTTGTCGTTCTTTGAATATTTCCCTTGAACCGATTTCTTTCGTTCCAAGTAATCTTCATACAACACTTTCACCATCTCTGCCATGGCAAAGAGAGTATTTCAAAAATCCTTCTCATCTTGAAAAAGTCCCTCTTTAGATGCCATCTTCTCACTTTGAGATGTCCACTTTTTTGATCCAATCTCAGGATTCTCTTCAACAATCTCACTTTCACCATGATTCAACATCTCCCTGGTAATCATGCAAACTCAAAAACCAATCGTCAACTAGCTCTGATACCACTAGATCCGAAATGATCTTTTAATGACTATGGTTAAGTTTTTAAAGCATGTGTTTATTAACCATTTAGGAATTGAAAGAAAGAGGAAGAATTAATGATGAAATATGGCAACCATATAAAATATACAGATATGGAAATAAGCACAAGAATCAACAAACCATAACAACAAAAGTTGATAACAGAGTTCGACAATCTCACCTACGTCTCTGGGACTTTGTCTCAGTGGGCGGGGCTTTCTTATTTATCTTTAAAGCTTCAAAAGTACATCATAAAAGTGCCAAATGGATTACAAATTGATCTGGTTATGTTTTGCTATATCTCAAGAACCCATCACAACCGACGACACTGAAAATGGATGAACAAAGCTCCCAGAAATGGCCCGCAAATTTTGTTTCCTCAAAGGCTCATTCTCATCTTAAGCTCAAAGTATTAAAAACAATACTTTGTAATGCTCAAAATTTCAAATATATGGCTCCAATGGCTCCATAATGTTCAAAAACCCCTAGTTGGGCTCTTCCTGCACTTGGATTGGCCAAAAATTGAAGAAAATACACTCCTGGGAGTTTTTTCCCAATAAACTTGCAGTCCTTTGTTCTGCAAAACACACCTACAAACCTCTGAACCCAGCTCTGTGTGTTTTCCCATTTAAAAATCTTGGCACGCACACTGTTTGTAAAGTTCGGGCGATTTTGCCGCACCATTAAGGTGTTGGCACCCTTTCCCTGGCAGAGGACTAGGTCGTATGGCCCATGTGGTCAGGCGTTGGGCTAACTGCCTGCACCCGTCAGCTAGCCCTCTCCCTTGTCTTGTTGCCTGGTCATATGTGCTTGGCCATGTGGCTGCACCCTTATACTCCACGTGCCCAAACTGTTAGCGCCCCTGGTTGTAAACTTTCGGTTACGCGCCTTGGTTGGTGGGCTAGCCCGATCGACCGGGCACTAACCCCACATATTCATGCACCAAACAATATACCGTGCAGGGTCATATCGTAAGGGACATATGATATACGTCGGGGGCTATTCGTTGGAGTGGACCACACCGAAAGGTATATGATCGTGTGCATGCAAAAAGACCGCGGGTTGGGGCCTAGCCCCGACCCTTTAATCTGCCAACCCGATACAATTTTTAATTAAAATATTAAATTTTGACCTAGAGTGTTAAGACTCATCGTGGGCGGGTCGGTATCCCAGCCCTGCTAAATTGCTCCGCCCGAACCGGAAGTCACGGGTTGGAATCCCGTGGAGTCCATACATTTTGCCACAGCCAACATCCAATGAAGGGGTGCCACGTGGCAGCCCATGACTGGGCTAGTAGCACCATTACATTCACCCACAACAATGACATGTGTCCAAATGTGATTCAACCACGTCTGCCACACCTGTCCAGTCAATGCAACCGCCACGTCATCCTGGTAGTCCAGTCAACTGTAATGTGTCGTACGGCTGTACAGACCTTGCCACGTCAGCTTATATGGACATGCCACGTGTCACAAAATGACTCTTCCACCTGTCAGCCATCAACTGGCCAGTCAACATGCCAATGCACCACTACCACGTCACTTGTACGGTCATACGTACTGTACGGTCAATTGCCACGTCAACACTGTACGGACTACACAGTCATCAAAATTTTGCATGTTTGGCAAATCGAACAGATCGCAGTATCTTTCACATACGATATATGTTTGAGCCCGTTCAAGTTGTGTTGGGTTTGTATTGACAAGGCCTACGCACATGTCCGTTTTGAAGCCATTTTGAGCACTTTGAATCTTAGGCCTTCCTGGACCCATTTTGGTTCCTGGACTCATTTTGGATCATTGGTGAAAAGGATACATATTCCTACAATTGAGTTTGAAGGATTTCGTGTGGAGGTTGCAGGTGGCACTACTATGCCTTGTGACATATACATTATAGGCTTCAGCCTCACCTTGAATAGATATGACTTAGCCCAAGACTTTTATGTGATGGACCTACCTGACACCAATGTCATATTAGGAGTAGAATGGCTTAGTACCTTGGGGCCTATCACCACAAACTACAAAACCATGGAAATGTCATTCAGTGGGGAGAATGGAAAAAGGGTAACCTTGAAGGGAATGACAAATAATGCGCCTAGGGTGGTTACAACTAAGCGCATGGAGGCCATCTTCAGGAGAGATGATATTGTATTTGCAGCAGAATGTTCGATATGAATACAAGTAGATAAGGAGGGGCATCCTCACTACTCTCATGACATACAAAAAATCATTGATAGTCACAGAAAGGTATTTGAGCCTATTCCACCTGGACCACCACTAGATATGGGGTTTGAGCATATTATAGATTTGGAGGAAGGTGCAAAGCTATTTATCACTACTCCTTACAGACATCCAAAGAGGTACAAGGATGAAATTGAAGAGGTTATTAAACAATTGTTCTATATGGGTCATATTAGGCCAAGTTCTAGTCCTTTTGCATCTTCAGTGGTTTTGGTAAAGAAAAAGGTTGGAACTATGCACATGTGCATTGATTGCAGGGCCTTGAACAAGAACACCATTAAAAATAGGTACCGCATCCCCCGGATAGATGAACTCTTGGATGAACTACGTGGTGCTATCTACTTCACTGAAATAGATTTGCACTTGGGGTATCACCAAATCAAAATGAGGGAGCAAGACGTGCTTAAAACAAATTTCAAATGTCACTATGGCCATTATGAGTTTCTGGTTATGCCCTTTGGGTTAACTAATGCGCCATCCACTTTTTAGTCATGCATGAATCATGTATTTAACAAGCAGTCGAGGAAGTTTCTTCTAGTCTTTTTTTATGACTTGTTGATATATAGAAAAATTTCGGAGGATCATCTCAAACATGTAGACCAAATTTTGAGCATCATGGAGGAGCAATCCTTGTATGCCAAGGAGTCAAAGTGAAAATTTGGGATGACTGAGCTCCTTTACTTGGGTCATATTATTGGAGAGAAAGGGGTGCAGGTACACCAGGAGAAAATACAGGCTATACTTGCTTGGTCAACCCCCAAAAATATTTCTGATTTGAAAGGATTCCTTGGCATTTGTAGTTACTATAGAAGGTTTGTCAAAGGATTCTCTCAACTTTGCACACCTTTGACAAATTTGACCAAGAAGTGCGCATTCGGGTGGAGTCAAGAGGCACATGTAACATTTGACAATATGAAGAAGGTCATGAGCACTTGCCATGTACTCTCTTTGCCAGATTTCTCACAACCATTCATTTTGGAGTGTGATGCCTCAAGTGAGGGAATTGGAGTAGTTCTTATGCATAATAGATACCCAATTGCCTATGAAAGCCAAAAATTGAGGGGACCTGAGCTCCTATACACCATCTATGACAAGGATATGTTGGCCATTATGCATGCCTTGGCCAAATTCAGACAATACTTGGTTGGAGCGAAATTTGTTGTCAGGACTGATCACAACAACCTCAAATACTTCTTGGATCAAAAGGACCTCGATGAGAGGCAACAAAAATGGGTTAGAAAATTCCAAGCTTATGACTTTGACATTGAATTTGTTAAAGGAAAAAACAATGTGGTGGTTGATGCTTTATCCAGGAGACCTTCAGTATATTCCATGATAGATATTTCAATTAATTGGAAGGCACACCTCTTGGTGGAGTATTCAAAAAATAGGTTTGCATGTGAGTTGATGGATGGGCAGATACAAGATGAGAACTTCAGGATCGTGAATGCCATCATATATTACAAAGGCCGAATTTTCATAGTTCCTGAGTCAGAATTAAAAAGGAGAGTTCTAAAGGCATACCATGACTTGCCATTTGTTAGGCACCAAGGCTTTGTCAAGACATGCAGGCAGGTCAGGGAGAGACTCGCATGGAGGGGTATGAAAGATGATGTAATTAGCCATATCAAGGAATGTTCTGTTAGAAAAACAGGACCACGGAG
>SNQJ01S0004251.1:68526-92314 GCA_010110895.2 Picea sitchensis
AAGAGTGTACATACTTCTAGGGTGTAAATACTTCATGGGGTATAAACACGGCTGAAAGTAAAAGACCTATAAATCAGGAAATCGGGCTCCACAACCAACATGTTCCACGTGTTAGGAAAATAAGGATGAGCACACTCATCCTGCAGGTTTATTGCAGCCACTCCCTATTCCAGAGCACAAGTGGGAGAGTGTCTCCATGGACTTCATCACATGGTTGCTCGAAGTTTAGGGAAATGATTGCATCTTTGTGGTAGTTCACAGGTTGACTAAGTTTTCTCACTTCTTTGCCATTGTCACAGATTATAGTGCTTCACATGTTTCATAACTATTCTTCAGAGAGATATTCAGGCTACATGGATTGCCAAAAACCATTGTGAGTGATAGGGACAACAGGTTCATGAGTACTTTTTGGCTGGGGTTATTCAGGTTTGTAGGTACAACCTTGACTCCCAGCACCAGTTATCACCTCAGATAGATGGTCAAACATAGATAGTTAGCAAATGGGTAGAAGGATATCTACGGAATTATGTGTCTGGGAAACATAAGGCACGAGTTAAATGGTTACATCTAGGTGAGTATTGGTACAACACCACCTACCACATGTTTATTGGTATGTCTCCTTTCAAGGCTTTGCACAGTTATGATCCTCTCACCATTATGGAGATTGTATTTGGGGACAACAGAGCACCTATGGTACATGATTGGACCCAGAAGAGCCAGGATATACTCAAAGACCACTTGCATAGGGCACAAAATAAACAAAAAATCCAGGCAGATAAGCACGTGTGGAGCACACTTTTGAGATTGGTGATCTAGTATACCTAAGACTCCAACAATACATGCAAGCCTCTATAAAGAGGAGTGGCATAGAAAAGCTTCAACCTCAATTTTTTGGGTTGTACAGGGTGAGAATAAAAGTAGGGGTCGTGGCATATGAGCTCGAGTTACCTAATGGGGGAAAAATACATAATGTTTTTCATGTATCATGCTTGAAAAGAGCCTTAGGCCAACACATTACTTCTATTGAGGAACTACCTCCATTGGATGAGGAGGGACAATTGATGTTGATACCAAAAATAATGTTGGAAATGGGGGAGAAAATATTACGGAAGATGAGCATCAAGGAGTACATAATCAAGTGGAAGGATTTGCCTATTGAGGATGCTGCATGGGAGAATGAATAGGTTCTTCAGAAAGTAGGATCATAATTGCTTGTGGGCAAGCAATTCCCAATAGGGGAGACTGTAATGTCCCCCACCTCTTGATAAGAGGATTACAGAGACTTAGTAGTATAGATGTCCCCACTAGACTATAGTCTCATGATAAATGGGGACTAAGAGACTCCAAAGTACTCACCTAAGCACAATGTTGTAATTTAAAAGTGACTTTGGGGAAACAGGTAAAGTAAGTGGAAAAAAGACCACATGAAGAAAAATAAAGAGTTAATCTTAGAAGGTGGTCAACTAACTCAACTGAGAATTATAACAAGAGTATAAAGGAAAAAGGAGGGCGCCTCACTCCTCATTCTTGACATTTTTACTTTTGCATCTTGAGCTCTAGAGTCAAAGCCGTTTTGAGGGTTTTGGGAGAACAAACCCTAGAGATCATCTCGGTGGTGAAAGATCCCACCCAACCTGGTCCAAGCTTGGTCATGGAGGTGCAATATTCCTCCCTCACCATTCTATCTCAGTCACAGGTGGATTCTACAGGTTCATAGAGGGTAGTGCGTATGAGTGGGGGTTTCCAATAGAAGGGCGCACTTGAGGAGCTAGTTCCATTCGATTTGGCCAAGGAGAAGGAGATCTGAAGGGGTTTGCTATTGAGATAGTCTAGTAGAGGCCATACCACCTTTCTTGGCCTATTTTTTGTGTGTTTTGGCTGGGCAATGATTTGTTGTGTGTGTGGCACGATTTCTCCTCGTGAAGGGAGCAATTTCTGAAGTGGATCTATTCATCTCGAGGATAAAAACACCATTCTTCAGCAAGGGAACTCATCTACAGTTTTTCTAGACCTCAAATATATTATTTCCAAGGGTTTTGAATGGTATTCGAGCTAAGGAAGAAGAGGGCCGAAATCTCCATAAGCTACAACTAGGAATTAGTGCGCAACTCAGTCAATTTGAGGGGTTTTCCACTCTAGAGGGCAAGGATCTCATCTTGTCACTCATCTCTTGCAGCTATTTGGCCTTTGGAGTCTTGTATCTTCTCTTATTGGACTTACTTGAGGATTCTTATTATTTGTGCTGCTAGATCTCAACTATTTGTCCCAGATCTGCAGATCTATTGTATCGGAATCTTCTATTATTTAAATAAAGGTCATATTTGAAGTTGTTGCTTTTCCGTTGTGTTTAATCTTTTGTATCTTGATATTGGATCTATTTATTACTATATTCTTTCCACTTGCACACTGTAAACTCCATATAAGCTTCATATCGCAATCCTAGAAGCCAGATCTACAAAACAAACAAACATTAAACAAAAAACTCAGCCTAAAACCTAAGTTTCCAAGCAAGGAACGACTTGGGAACATTACACATGCTTAGACGATATGATGGATGTGGTAGCCAGAGCTAAATATTTTAGTAAAATTGATTTGTGAAGTGGATACCACCATATATGGATTTACGAAGGGGATGAATGGAAAACTACTTTCAAGACCAGTGATGGACTATATGAATGGATGGTGATGCCATTTAGGTTGTCCAATGTACCTAGTACTTTCATGCAGATGATGAAATTGGATGCATTGAGAAAACATCAACTTTATGCAAACGTGAAGAAATGTAGGTTGCTACGAGAAAGTTTGGTATTTCTGGGTTTTGTCATCTCAACAAAAGGAGTCAAGATGGATTGAGAGAAAGTTAGATCAATTTTGGAGTGGCCTAATCGGAGGAGTATAACAAAGGTAAGAAGTTTTCATGGGCTGACCACCTTTTACTGGAAATTTATTCAAAATTTTAGCAATATTGTAGCACCCATAACAGATTACACCAAAGGCAGGACATTCATGTGGACCAATGAAATTGAAGAAAGTTGTAAGTTTCTAAAGAAGAAGGTAACCGAGGCACCTATATTAGCCTTACCAAATTTTGATAAAGTGTTTGAGGTAGACTGTGATGCTTCACATGTAGGCATTGGAGCTGTACTTAGCCAAGCAGGTAGACCAATTACATTTTTTAGCAAAAAGTTGAATGTTGTAAGAAAGAACTACTCCACATATGATTTAGAATTTTATGCAATTGTGCAAGCATTGCGACATTGGAGGCATAATTTAGTGTCGAAAGAGGTTATGTTATTTACTGATCACATTGCATCAAAATATGTAAACACCCAAAATAAATTGAATAATAGACATGCAAAATGGGTCTCTTTCTTGCAAGGCTACACCTTTGTCTTGAAGTACAAATCACGACGACATAATCAAGTTGCAGATGCTTTGAGTCGGCGCACTGTTCTTTTGAAAACCATGGAAAATCAAGTAATTGAGTTTGTTGCATTAAAGGATCTCTATGCGTCTGATAACGATTTTTGGGAGATTGTGGAACAATTGAAGAATCCAGTCGTTGGGAACATCGTTCTTATTCAGGGTGAATATTTTATGCAAGATGGCTACTTCTTCAAAGGAAAACAACTATGCATTCCAATTGGTTATATGAGAGAAAATATTATCAAAGGACTTCACAGTAGTGGTTTGGCAGGACATTTTGGAAAGGGAAAGACACTAGCCTTAATTGAAGATAAGTATTACTAGTCGAAGATGAAAAATGCTATAACCAAGTATGTGGTACGATGTAGGATTTGTTGACAAATGGTTAAAGGACACTCACAAAACACAATGTTGTATATGCCATTACCAGTGCCCACATACCCATGGACAAATTTGAGCATGGACTTTCTGTTGGGGCTCCCAAACACACAACGAGGTAATGATTGTATTTTTGTGGTTGTTGATAGGTTCTCTAAAATGACTCATTTCATTTCTTGCAAGAAGACTAGTGATGCATCGAGGGTGGCATAATTGTTTTTTTTTCAAAAATTGTTAGATTGCATGGGATTCCAAAAACTATTACCTTTGATAGAGATACTCGGTTCTTGGGTCATTTTTGGAGGACTTTATGGAGGAAAGTGGGGACTAAATTACAATTTAATAGTGCCTATCACCCCCAAACAAATGGGAAAACCGAGGTAGTAAATCGAAGTTTGGGAAACCTGTTATAGAGCATTGTTGGAGAGAAGCCTAAGCAGTGGGATTTGGCTTTACCTCAAGTAGAATTCACCTACAATAATTCAATGAATAGATCTACAAGTAAATCTCCATTTCAAGTTGTTTACGATGGAAATCCTATGGGTGTCCTATATTTGGTGCAACTACCGCTTGGGGATAGGATCAGTGATGATGGGGAAGCATTAGCTGAACACATTTAACAATTGCAGCAATAGGTGAAACAAAAACTGTAGGCCAGTAATGAATGGAACAAAATTATAAAAGATGCGCACTGACGATACCAGGTATTCGATGAAGGTGATTTGGTGATGGTTTATTCACATAAATAGTGGTTTCCTAGAGGAACCTACCACAAATTGAAATATAAGAAAATTGGTCCTTGCAAAAACGATGATGCTTATAAGGTCGATTTACCAGTTGATATCGATATTTCCCCCATATTTAATATTTTTGACTTATCTATCTTCCATGGGGACAATCTAGGCGATGATTGTGAGACAAAGGTGGATTGGCAACATGCCATTCTGAGCAATAAAAAGGAAAATATTATGCATATTTTAGATAAGGAGACCCTTTATAATCGTCAAGGCCAATACAATCAATATTTGGTCCAGTGGGAAGGCGTAGCACCAATATAGAGTATATGGATTACAAAGGGGGACTTGTTGAACCTAGATCTCATTAAGTGGCAACAATTTGAAGGCAATAACTTGCATGATCTGTGTTCTTTTCAACTAGAGGAGAATGATGCATGGATTTTTTAGGGTCATAACTTTTGACTCGTTTATCCGTTTGGGTTGAAATTTATAGGGAGTTGTGTCTCGAAGAGTTCATTGCCGTGTCCATTTGATCCTTCAGTTCATACATTGTTTCGACACTTTTCCGAGGCCAAATTCCTTCATACAAGGCCTCAAATTGGGGTTTTAGTGTTTTGTAGGGATTTTTAAATTAGTAATTATCAATTATCTCTTAGTTTATGCACCTAATCGGAAAAACGAGTTGACAAATAGTGTCGCTCTAGTTAGCTTTTAGTTATTGGTCAGTTTTAGAGTCATGCAAGAATTTTCTAAATTAGTTGTTTTTTCTAAAATTAGTTGTTTTCGAAAAACTCAGATAGTAGTTATAAGGGGTTGAACTTCCATTGTAATAGTTAGGATGGGGAAGGAATAAAAGAGAGTTATTTTCCATTCTCATGTGTTTGCATGGTTTTTAGATCTCGTGAATGAATCAAAGTTTTTGGCTACATAATTGTACTTCTTCCATGGAACCATAAAGCTTAGGAAGATGAACTCCTTCCTTTGAGAGTCAATTTACAATCTTGTTGTGCTCTCTATAAATACGAGTATAGATGACCCAAAGAAACTAATTAGATATTTCCTTTAATTGTTGTGCTAGTGGAAGGAGAGAAATATTTTGTACTTGGAGGCCTCCTCTCATTCAATTAATGACCAAAGATTAATCACCCATGACCCGAAGCTTATCAACCCCTTTATCAAAAACATATTTTAGTAAGTAGTATAAAGCCTTGAATTCCCCTTGGTTAGTTGTTCCTCTTCCTATATTACCTTTGACTTGAAATCTGCTTGTTTTTGAAATACATAGAATTAAGCCAATCCCACTAATAGAATTCGGGCCTTGGCAAGCCACATCAAAATATCCCCAAGCTAAAGACTTGTCCACCTGTATCTCTGATAGAACTCTGTGGTTTAACCTTTGGAATAATATTATAATATGCAAATAAAGCATTAACCTGATTAGCTACCTGAAAAGTAGGCATAATCTTCTCTTCACA
Source organism: Picea sitchensis (assembly GCA_010110895.2). Lineage (NCBI taxonomy): Eukaryota > Viridiplantae > Streptophyta > Pinopsida > Pinales > Pinaceae > Picea > Picea sitchensis. The sequence continues at coordinate 74,543 of SNQJ01S0004251.1, forward strand.
CAAAATAGAGTTTCTAGCTATCCATATTCCTCATAGAAATAGGAATGGGATTGCCCCGAAACACTTTAGATCTTGATGAGTAAACCAAACATTAAGACGTGAATAAATGGATTCACAATTCCAAAGGTTGTGGATACCCAAAAGCTTCCTAACCTCGACCCATACTATATGAGAACAATTACAATGCAAGAACGAACTGAAGTGTTTTCCTCACTACACCTGCAAAGTAAACAAACACTTGGACTTGCTCTATTTATTTTCTAGAGGGTTTCCCATGTTAAAACTTTACTGCTCAATACGAGCCACATAAATAACTTACACTTGAGAGGGGCCTTAACTTTCCAATGTTTCTATCACTACCATTTGGTGTCATTTGGTCCTGGTCCAAAAAGAGTTGTGTATCCAAGACTAGGGGTATACTTATCCCCTACTCCATTTAAATCCCATATTAATTCATTTGGGAAGTTGTTCAATCTTATGCGAGCCTTCTCGAGTTTTGCTAAAAAGTGATCCCACCTTTGGGCCAAATTTCCTTCAGGACCAAGATCTATTGTCTTTCTCCAGCCTTGAGACCATAAGGATGTATCAAATGGGTTGTCAATCAAATTAAGTGTACATTTGGAATTACATGTAAGTGTTGTATGATTTCATCAAGAATAAATGTGTCTACACCACACTCCATTATTGCATTTGTCTCCACTCTTACTTGTGATCCATCTCCCACTCTCCATGCCATATAAGATCCCATGACTGGGAAGACTAGTGTGATTTCTTTTCACTAGTTGGATACATTCATTAAACTCTTCCTTTCCTTTCTAATCCAGTCCAAGAGAATTCTTGGGGCAATGCATTTATATATAAGAATCCTTTTCCATGGGCTTTCCTTTTGTGATGACATTCCATAATGATTTTGCTGCTAGAGCTTTACCAAATAAATGTATGTTTTTCATCCCCCAGGGGATTTTGGAACAACAATCCTCTGCCACTTAACCAGATGATTCTCTTTGTAATCATTACTCCCTTGCCACAAAAAAGTGAAATAAAACTTTATGATTTTTTCAAGAATACCTTTGGGTATATGAGCTAAGGTGTGCGAGTATACTCTAATAACTTCTAGCATTGACTTTATCATAACCAATTTACCTCCCTTAGAGATCCACCCATTGCACCAAAAATAGATGCATTTACAACAACCATAACCAATATGCCTTTCCACAACAATTAGGCTTAAGAACAAAGCCTAGATATTTAACCCTTTCTGACATGTCTAAATGTCTCAATGTAAAATCCTAAATACCTTCCATACCAACTGTATAAACTACAAACTTATTCTCATTTATTTCCATGCCCATAGCCTTATTGTAAAGCTATTAAATGTTCTTGAAACATCGACCCTCCCTTTTTGATCCAAAACAGAACAATAGAACATCATCTATGAACAATAAGTGTGTGAGTGCCTTATATTTTCCTATTCTCACACCTTTGATTCTCTTCATTCTCCTAGCTTCACTAATGGCTTTACTTAATCCCTTTGCTACCAAAAGAAAAAGGTAGGGTGAGAGTGGACAACCTTCTAAGCCCCTTTGAAAACTTAAAAGAATTCTGAGGCTAATCCATTAATCACTACTATAAAGGAGGCACTAAATCTTGGGAAATCAACAACTAGTTGGACACTTACTCGTGCGACACGAGGTCTAGGGTTTCAAACCCGTGACTTCACATAATGGAGTGCTTTAACAATACACTCATCACTAACTCTTTTACACTTGGTGAACATCTTGAATAATTAACTTTTTTTTTGTAAATAAAAAAGCAAAACCTTATATTTTATCAATTGTCTACAATACTGTGACACCTGGTAGCCACTTGTTCCGCCACAGGAGGGAAACCATGACAAGTGGCTTCGATCTGTTTCAACACTGCCATGACTGAAAATATTGCAAGTGTGTGCAGGAACCAAGTTCCGCCTTCTTATTCTAAGGTTGGCCATGTACAAAGTTGCCATTACTGATATAATTATACATACATAATAAACAAAACTTATTGAATCATCTAGCTTGTCATCGTGGTAAATTAGACCATCGACGCTGTAACTAAAATAAACAAAAAACTGTGACCTGGGGTGAACCGCTTCAGTCCATGGCGGGACTTGATTGTCCATGGATGGTATAGGCTGGGGTGAATCACTGTTTGCAAGTTGGGCACTGGGCTTGCGCTGGAGCATCCGTGAGCGCCTCGAACATAATGTCCATTCTTTGACTGATGACGCCTTGCCATTGCATTTGGTCATCCTGCCGCTGCCTAATCTTGAAGAGGAGCTCAAGGTGCTCTTTTGCGAGATGGTTGGCAAAGTGCGGAGCCTCTTCTTCTTTGCCCGTCTCGTTGTCGCCTGCTGCAATGGTTTCCGTGTCTATACTTGCCAGTTGCCAACTTGGAGGGATCTCCTCCTCCACTGGGCAGCCCCCGTCACCGTAGTAGGGCTCTTCCGGCTTGATTACTGGGGGGGCTAAGAGGTTGGTGGCCATGGGGGGATGCACACCCAAGGGTGGAGCCTCCTCTTTCACTATGTTTGGACTGTAATGCAGAGTCAGAGGTGGCGACAGGGGAAAGTGCCCTGTGGAGGAAGTTGTCTCCATATTTACCTTGCATCCCTTGGGAGATTGAAGCGGAGCTGACTGAGTGCTCTGGGTTGAGTGACGGGGATGGGCGAAGTGAGCGATGAGTGCTCTTTGTGAGGTAGTGAGCCTGTTAGCCCAAGAGAGGGCACTATTTTTCTGAGTGCCCCTCTTGGGCTTTCCGCGCTCCCGTGGCATGGTAGGGGGGACAAGGGGGTGGTAGAGGGGGTAAAAGGACGCTGTGGAAAGAAGCGGGGTGCAATGGAGGGAGATAGAGGAACCCGAACAAAACAAAGCAAAATGGATGTTCTTGATTCGCAGGGGGTGAATTGAGGTTGGGAGGATGCCACTAATGCACAGGGATAGAACAATGATGCCAGAGAAAACGTGAAGGCCGAAGTGCTCTGAAAGAAGAGCGCACCAGGTAGAAAATGAGTTGAACCGAGTTTGGGGGCTGCTCTTAATTCCATGAGAGCCTGAAATGACCCCTCCCATCGCCATTGAAGGCCGACGGGACCTTTGAAACAACTTGGTATGAAATGCCTGGCTGGTTTGCTCGCCCAAGAGCCCAACCCGGCACACTAACTTAATTTCTCTCATGGTGTGAGCCATGGGGAGTAAATGCGCAGGGGGTGGCGACCGAGATTAATAACTCCCTCAACTGCCATGATCCAACTGTCCGCAAGATAGCACCCCATCCGAGTATCTTTAATAATTAACTTATTTCCTTATATTTTATTTAAAAAAAACTAACTCTTAACCCATTAAAAATAAATTTAAATCTTATACTTCACCAATTAAAAATAAATTTAAATTTTATTACAATATCATTGTATAAATTACTTTGACAAAATTTAAAGTTAAGCAATAAAAATAAATTTAAATCCTATATTTCACCAATTAAAAATAAATTTAAATCTTATTACAATATCATTGTATAAATTACTTTGACAAAATTTAAAGTTAAGCAATAAAACAATAAAAATAAAAAAAATGGAAAAGCAATTGTTGTGATTCATTTTATTATTATCAATAAAATCAATTAACCGGAAGACACAACACGCTGTTAAAGTTATAGTTTGAATATTGCGGACACAGAGTCTGACGGAAAGTTTGAATAGTGGGAGTGGAAATTGAGGCGGGCTTTTTTATGGCTGGCTTACGATTTCAAAATCCATGCCATTCTCTTCAACTTCCTTCTTCTGCTACTGCCCCTTCCATGCTCACTCACGGTAGGCTTCAAACCCTTTGTTAGGGTTACAGGACGCACAACGCAGCTCAGTTTTCTTTCAGCATTTCATTGTAAAGAGATCCATCGCATCCGATCCGATCCTTTTTGGAACTCTACATTCATTTTGGTTCAGAGATTCGGCTTCTCACTGATCTAGCTTATATATATAATATCTGCCGAGATTTACAAAGTGTGGAATGGAAAGGATTTACGTCGCGGTCCGGGTTCGACCGCTGATAAACCAGGAGGTTGTGAAAGGGAACTACTGGAGAGTAGAGGACAACCACATTTCGCTTCACAATGCCCTTGGAACGCCCATCTCCGGATATTCTTATACATTTGGTAAATATCATGGTTAAACCCCACTTGAGGGATATGTTGAATTTGTCTTAAGCTTATCTTGACACAGAGTTTAAAGAATTCATGGGTTATGATGTTTTCCAGATCATGTTTTTGGATACAACTCAAAGAACGTGGACATTTACGAAGTCCATACCAAGGATGTTATCGAGGCAGCCGTTAACGGCTTCAATGGTTTGTTTACCTTTACTGATTTTTTTAATTTTCAAGCTTTCATGGAGCAATATTTGCGTCTCTAGGGGTATGGTTTTCCAGGGTTTGTGGAAATATAGCAGCAATTGGGCTAGTTTTGCTTTAAAACACAAGTCCTTGTAAATAGACAAGTTTTATTGAAGAAAGAAAGCGACTGGCACTTGAGCTACAAGCCAATGTTCAAAGGGCCATTATGCCAGAGTTGTAAAAAGTTCTTGAATTGCCCTGCTACGGGTACCCTCGGAGCTGATTATGAAATTCACTACTGCACAGTAGAACGAAATTTCATAACTATTAAAGTTAACGCGATGGGAGAAAACAATAACACTGGATTATATTTTTGGAAAATGATTTATCATAGTTGTATTATGCTTTGTTATGCCATTTTTTTCCACATAATTCTGGAATGGTGGGTCAATTGAATGAGACCTTTTGACTTTCATTCACCCTCCAACGGTTCCGCAGTCACTGCTATTGCCTCTTTTTATTTGCTGCCCAATTGAGAAGAGTGAAGTCAATTCGTTCTCGTAGAAAAACGGAAAATATCATATATATATATATATATATATATATATATATATATATATATATATATATATATATATATATTTCTACTTTTTTAACGCCCAAGCAAAGAATTGATGAAATCTCTCTTCTCCTGTGGCTTCCAATCTCCAAAAAACAGTCTTTTACCCATTCAAATCTGCAGAAAACCCTGTTTCCTTGCTGCTACGGGCTCTCAAAGCCTGCTGTTGCAAGTTTCAACTGCAAAAATGCGACGTGCTAAGGGTTGCGAGGGGTTTGTCATGCCTTTTAGGGAAAAAAAGAAAAAGTGGGGTCATGAGCCTCTCATGTCTCCGTTTGTGCTAATATTTCAAGGAGACACCACCCCAACTGGAGGCATTTACTTTGCTTGGAAACGCCTCCTTATCTGTCGTGGAAACTTCCCTCTGCTGGGAAACACACCCAGTGGTTGTATTTCAGATCGGTTGTGTTTAAACTTTAAAGATATCAAAAACCATAGTTGCCATAGACAGTCAAATCATTTGAAATATGGATATACGACCTGTACAAAGGTACAGCCGTATTTTGTCATATATACAATAATATGGTCAACGTATGTTGAACANCGGTTGTGTTTAAACTTTAAAGATATCAAAAACCATAGTTGCCATAGACAGTCAAATCATTTGAAATATGGATATACGACCTGTACAAAGGTACAGCCGTATTTTGTCATATATACAATAATATGGTCAACGTATGTTGAACATTTTCTGGCCATACTTCGGTCATATTTCAACCATATCTTGGTTGTATTTAGGTCATATTTCAACCTTACCTTGGTTGTATTTTGGTCATATTTTGTTTATATTTGTTGTATTTTGGCTGTGTGTGGATCGTATTTGGCATTATTTTGGATTTATACTCTCATATTTAGGTTGTATTTGGTTTTGTTAAATATGGATTTTATTCTATTCGTTTATGTATTTATACATGCACAAGGTAAAACGCTTTAAAAACACACTTGGTTTGAAAAACATCCATTCCACCTGGTTTGAAAAGCATCCATTCCACCTGGTTTGAAAAACATCCATTCATGTAAGTTTTGGAGCAGGATCCTTACTCTCTTGCACCAAGTATGCACTCAGAGTTGGACCGAGCATGGCCCTCAAGCAGATTTGGTATACCAAACACCCATTCGAGTGCATTGTAAGGGTGGATCCCCTCACTTGGTATGCATCCAAAGATGGTATGCCCCCCCCCTTGGTGGATTTGGTATCCTTGGGATTGCGGAGTGAAGTTAAAGAAGTTATTTCTAATATGAGTATTGTTGTGAAATATCTGAGTTGTTAGGATGAAGCCCAACAATCAACTAAGCTGACTTCGTTGATTATTGAAATGAAGGTTGACGAACATGGGAAATGTCATAGGTGCAAACAAGGATTTGGAAGCCTTGCCCTTTAATATCCTATATTATATGTATGTTTTTTTTSTTAAGTAAGAAAGTCTTGTATTACCTGCTATAGAATGTCATATACAAACATACAATGAGCTGATGACTGGGTTKCCATAGAAGGAAACCAACATGTCGCAGCCAATGTTCAGGCTTATAGCTGCCCTGAGTGGTCAAAAAATAATATAGAATGAGAATATGTCTACTATGTAAAGAGTTCATCAAAATAACTGTCCTACTGAGAGCTATATCTAGTGTTGCAAGAAGCTTCCCCCCCTCACTTCAAAGCCCCGAAGCACGCTCTGAGCGGGTGCATCCAGGAAGCTCCCCTGGAAACGTGCCTCAAAATTTTGAAGCGCGCTTTGGAGCAAATTTGGATGCTTCCCGGTCTTTTGAAAGCTCCATGCTTCGAAACACGCTTCAGAATTTTGAAGCACGCTTCCTAGGACTCTTCTTGAGTGCTTATGTACGCTTCCTATGATGATTCCTAGGAAGCTTTCGAGGTTCGATCTGTTTTGCAATTCACCAAGCCAATTTATCCATTGATCAAGTTTGCAGATTCAAATTGGCCAATCATTTGGGAGGTGTATGAGCAAATGGATAACATGCTAGGGTAGATTAAAGACATTGTTGAGCCTAGAGATGTCAACCTCTATAATCATATTCGTGTAGAGGTGGGAAATGCTAAATATTCCACTACATGCCTTAGCATACGTGCTAACACCTAATACTATCATGTATCATGGCTTTCATCACCAACACCTGGTGGTGGGTCCAACAAAAGACCACACCAAGATCAAGAGCTTGGATATCGATATGGCATAAAAATTTGTATGTTGGTTTGTAAGTTTGTAATTGCTAGAATCTAGATGGTTGATGCTAGAATGATTAATACTATGGATACCATTTCTATCTATATTGATGTACAAATATGCTTATTTTCATATATTTTGTAGCTAATTTGTCTTTTTGCATGTTTTTTTGAATATAAACATAATATCATAGATATAGCTAGTGTTGCACGAAGCGAGAGCGTGGGAAGCGTCATTTTACGAAAATCCTTGGAAGCGAAGCATCTGTTATATATATAGACGCTTTGAGGACCCGACGCTTCACTTTCGAGGTATATATATATATAGCAAAAGCTTCCGGGATGCTTCGCTTCCGAGGTGTGTATACATATACCTCGGAAGCGAAGCTTCCGGGATGCTTCGGAGCTTCCGGGATGCTTCGCTTCCGAGGTATATATATATATATATATATATATCGCTTCCGAGATGCTTCGCTTCTGAGGATTTTCGTAAAATGACGCTTCCCACACTCCCGCTTCTTGCAACACTGGCTATATCCATGATATTGAGACCAAAACAATATCCTAAAATTAAATCACGACTAGACATTAGGCTAAACTTGGACTTGCTGAGAAGTGGCTTGTCCGCGCTGAGGTAAAGGAATAGGGACATGCAACAAAATTGCGTCCTGAGCAGTCATGTCTAGAACCGGCTGTTGTAGAACTGTGCTAGCATGCAGAGCCATGAGCCAAGAGATGCGTTGGTTCAGTTGCTCAATGCTGTATTTCAAATATGCTACCTCACTACGCACTTCAAAGACAAGACGAAGGAGATCATCTTTGGAACTAGAGTGAAGTGGAGAAGAATGCTCTCATTGTGAATCTTCTAGGCTAGTGGGGAAGGAGCCGACTGGAGAAAAGGCTTCTTGATTGTCAGCTGAGCCAGGTGGTATAGCATCACGGTCTGATGACATTGCTGCAACTTACTGCATGGACAAAACTCTCTGGTCTCCAGAATTGAGAGGTGGAGAATTTGCAGACCCACGAACAGGAAGAATAAACAAGGCCGCTTCATCAACTCTTTAACTTTTCATTCTTCCCCTAGAATTGCCACTTCTTCGTGAATGAGATCGCTCCCTGATTCTGGTTATGAATTCAGATGGAAGACCAAGAACCCCTTTGCAAATGAGAAACACAGAAATGAAATCCGGCCTTAGAGCGAAAGTAGAGAACTTACCTTGTAGAAGCCAAACGCTAGTGATATCGCCATCCATCAACCAAAATAGCCGTCTCATATAACAATGCGAACAGTGCAGTGTTAATGTTGCCATTACTAAATTCCTGCGAGAGTAATTAACCATCACCTCCATAACTAGCACCTATATGCTTTGTAGACTTCACATGCTCTCGAGGATGGACATTGTAAATAACCCCTTCCTCCATGAGACATGGAACTTCTCGCAAATGATTGTGTAGAGATTCGTGCCTCTAGGTGGCGTTGCTATCTCTTGCCATGTGCATAATGACATTGTCATAGTGACACCCCATCTGGGGTTATATTATATGTATGTTAATTGTAATGATCATTTTAATTAATTGGTAAAAGTAGTTCTCTATTGTATTACATGAATCAACAAGTTGATTAATAAGAGTGTCTTGGAGTCGGAAAAAACTCAAACTTGGATGATACAATTTGAAAAAAAACTACCATTCATTTTGAATTTGGGCGAAATCTCGAGAAAAATTTAGACTTGCGAAACATGTAGTTGACTCCTAAATACTCATGAAACAAACTGGTTGTTGGCCAGTCAAATTTGCCGTGGTGAGGCACACCTCCTCAAGCAATTGTCAGATGTGGGGAGGCTTTGTGTGCCCCTCACAACTCCATTTTGTTCTTATTCTTTTTGGGAGACTCTCCAATTGGAGGCATTTCCCTTGCTTGGAAATTCCTCTTAATATATTAGAGCCATTTCCCTCTACTCGGAAGCACATCTAGTAGTCATATTTTATAATGGGGGCAGTTTTAGAGATCAACAACACAACTCGATTTGAAAAACACCCAGTTAGGTGCCTCTCGGAGTCAAATCCTTGCACCCTCGCACCGAGAAGATACTTGGTGTTCGAGCAAGAATGGGCCCGTATGTGCCAATATACCAAACACCTTTTGACTCTTGAGTACATTTTGCGGGCAAATCCTCTCACTCGGTACACACTCAAAGAAGGTGCAGGACACTCCTTGGTGGATCCAATGTACTTGGGATAGTGGAGAGAATTTAAAGAAGATGCTTCTAATATGAGTATTGTTGATTGAATGTCATGCGCAAAGCTGTCTTTTAGTATTCAATATTTTATGTAAGATAAGATAAGATAAGTTTATTAATGTCCAACAAATGACCAAATGTAGGTCAATGGGACTGCATAGTACATAAGTGGCGGTACAAAGTGGGAGTACAAAGGCCACTCCTTTAAAAGCAAGAATCAGTGCTACCTTAAAAGATCTAAGCATGACTATCACAATGCTAAAAAAGAAGAGATATGATGCTTTGGAGTCGAGTTTGAAGCCTCAATGCTCCAACGTCTCGTGGTTGGACGAAGGAGAGAGGGGGTTCTCCTCTGGAGTCAAAAGGGAAGTGCTTCTATCATCTGAGGCCAAAGGAAATAAACTCTGTATAGAAAACTGATTGGAGGAGATGGATCTGGTCTGGGGGATGTCTCTTTGTCTAGAAGAGGTGGCCCTTTGTTGACAGCTGGTAGAAGGGTTCCCTGCCAGTCTGGCATGAGCTATTTGAGGCCCCATACAACAACTACGCAAGGGTCTCCCTGCATGGAGCTGGGTTGCCTCTTGGGTTCTGACAGATCTGGGAACTGGAATGGTGCTGCAATCTGCCTGCCACAAAGCCAAAGCAAAGCCTTTTTTCTCTCGTTTACTGGACCATATGAATCTATAACATAAATGCCTTATAATTTCTAGAACTTCTTTAGGTATCCATGCTAGCGATATCCAGTATACTGGGATCGCTTCCAAGACAGCTTTGACCAGAACCAGTCGACCCCCTCAGGAAATCCACCTGTTATACCATGTATTGAGCTTTTTTTCCACTTTTGCTGTCAAACATTGCCAATCCCCTTTTTTTATACATGTTTGGCTTCAAATGAAACCCTAAGTATTTCAGACCAATTTCTAGGTCTACCAACTACTAGGGAAACATTTGACTAATGAAGATCTTATCCTGCTCCGAAATATCCCACAGAGAGATTGTTGATTTATAGTTTAAGCATGTTTTAGTTTAATAGCTGTCAAATGCTATCATTGTAATTAAGTCCCAGTAATCTCTCGAGCCTCATAGGCGATTATAGAATCAGCTTTATTTTAATTTTTATATTAGATTTGGTGGATACTTGTTTTAAGCTTTTTCTGTTTAACAGCACCATTATTATGTTTTCTTTTTGACATGGAATGGGTTGAAATAGGTACTGTATTTGCATATGGGCAAACCAGCAGTGGAAAGACATACACGATGCAGGGTTCCCAGGAGGACCTTGGTATCATTCGTTTGTCTGTCTACAATGTTTTTAAAAATATCCAGTCGGTAAGAGAAGCTGTTACTGATATTCAGTTCATCACTTATTATTGTTAGTCTGGAGGCAAGTGCCAAGTGATTGACACCTGAATTCTTCAAATATATCTTTATCAATTTTAAACAGATATCTAAAATGATAAGTTTTGTGAACTAAATTTTTTGGATATTTTTATTCATTATTAACAGATATCTGATCGAGAATTCTTAATTCGAGTTTCCTATATGGAAATTTATAATGAAGAGATCAATGACCTTCTTGCTCCAGAGAATAAGAAACTCCAAGTCCATGAAAACTTAGAGGTAGGATTTACTGTAAATTAGCATAATCTTTTTGAGAAAAATAGCTTTAATCTAATTTTAAAGTTGTCTTTCCAGAGTACAATGCTTACAATGGGGTGCCTTCAGCGTGGTATATTTGTTGCAGGTTTAAGAGAGGAAATTGTGAACACTCCAGATCAGGTTTTTGATCTCATCGGGCTAGGAGAAGGTAAGGTCAAATGATGTTTACTTGTCTTTGAAGGCGATAATTGTTTATATCCATTTTTTCTCCTTCAGTTATATGTAACTATTCATCTTGATGTTTTTGAGAGTTTAATGATTCCTTCAAATGTACTAAATGTGACTGCTGTTTGTCCCAGCACACCGACATGTTGGAGAGACAAACATGAATGTACGTAGTAGCAGGTCTCATACGATTTTTAGGATGGTGAGTTTGATTTCTAAACAATCAAGGCTCTTTCTGTCCAATGTAGTATTTCCTTGTTACTTTCTTCTTTGCTTTTCTTTAATATGGACTAGAATTTTTCTGTAATTAGTATGATTGAACTTCAGGTTATTGAAAGCAGAGACAAGGATGCAGAGTTAGATGGAAGTTCATACAACAAGGATACTGTGAGAGTCTCTGTTCTGGTGAGCACTCCAATTGATTGTTTCCCATCTTAATTTCCCTGAAATTGTCATGCATAGTTAGATTGAATGCTGATCTCTGTAATTGTATCTGGATTGTTTCAAGGACTTGTTTTAAAATAATGTTTGGTCTATTGTAGAATTTGGTTGATTTAGCTGGTTCTGAGCGAGTTGCAAAGACTGGAGCTGGTGGTGTCCGTCTCAAGGAAGGAACACACATTAACAAGAGTTTGATGAGTCTTGGTACTGTAATCAATAAACTGAGTGACGGTGGTGGAAAACTGAGGTATAATTATCAGTCAATTGTTATGGCTGTTCATTCTTCTCATTATTTAACACATGAGTGCTTTGTATTTTGTTGTAGTTTTAAGTTGATATACTAATGCAAATGCTTCTTTGTTGGAGTAGAGGACATATTCCTTATCGTGACAGTAAGCTGACCCGCATCCTACAACCAGCTTTAGGTGGAAATGCCAAGACTGCTATCATCTGTACAATTGCACCTGAAGAGGTAAAAGTATATTTGAACATGTTATAGGTTCGAACCATTGCCATTATGACTGTATTCCCATCTCATATTTATGCTAATGTCTTATGTAGGTTCATGCAGACGAAACACGTGGGACCCTTCAATTTGCAAGCAGAGCTAAAAGAGTCACAAATTGTGCTCAAGTGAACGAAGTAAAATTCCAATCCATATTGTTTTAAATTTAGGGGTGATAGCTTTGTATTAAAATAATTATTATTTGATTTGAGTTATATTACTGGAAGTTTCAAAAGGAAGTAGCTTTCTTTATGTTATGAATGACATTGCTATCCTGGCTGATTTATAATGATCACAAGAGTCCTACTACTTCTGCACAGCACCTACATTGTGAGAAGTTTTGTTTTCCACACTAAAAACAAATGACAAACAATAGGAACATTCCCAATTAATCGACTACTGGGAATGCGATTATAAAGGCAAAAACTTATTTCAAGGACTGGCAGTTTTTCACTATTGGGTAAAGTTCTACGGTTAGCTCCCAAATATTCACATGTGATTATTGTGCTTTTGTAACTATCTACTAGAATTGAAAGATGGTTCTCATGATTCCAAACTCCACTATATAACCGCTGATACAATATTTTTTTCCTTATTGCCTCAGAGCCTATATTCTTTTTATAGGAACATTTGGGCTTCGCACATGCAAATCGAGGTGTTTCATAGATCATCAGGATTTGAACTTGGGTTAGGATTGGAGCCTCTTCACATTTGGGCTTAGCACACAGTTCACACTCATTGACTTGCTGTCTTTTTTTTTCTCATATTTTAACGAAGAGTTCTTGCTTGAACTTAGGTTATCTTTACGACAAGTGCTCCAACTTGGCATTAGACCCAATCCAATGGACTAGCGCCTCAAACCCTATTTACCAACCCGTCTAGGATGAAATTGAAGACGTGACAATTAGGTTTGACTCCTTCATAACCAAGTTAGAACTTAGAACTTCCTCTTATATCCTGTCTGGAAAACATGGCTCACGCTTATATGCTTAGTTATTGCATATGGTGTTTTTTTCCAAAAAAGGTTGAATTTCTTTGAATCTCAAGCTTTGGCGAATTGAATGGTAATTTAATTTGTCATGTATAATTTTTTGAAAGTTTCAAAAATAAATTTTAAGATTCATTTTTTTCGTTAAACTTAAAAAATATAAAGACACAACCACACACACACATATCTCTGTATGTATTTAGTCTTTACATTTTATGATTTGAATAATTTTAGGTCAAATTCAAAGTTAAAAAGTATTTGTATTTGTTTTTTGTTTGAAGTTATAATGGAATTTACTTAATTGTCTTTATAGAACTTCATAGCGAATTTATCATATTTTTTGTATGGGTGACTTATTTTTGGAACATTTTTTAAATTTCACGGTCTGACAATTCAAACATGAACATGGACCATGTGACTTGACCTATACATATCATGTATTCTAAACTACAGGCCCATGCAAAGGTAAATCCATTTTTTTTTTGTAAGTTAGATAAATATATTGAAACTTGCTAGAGTGCAAAAATTACAGTTGGCGGAATAGACAGAGAGACCGTGGCAACATCACACTGGTGGGAAACCAATGCTGCCACATGTCCATAGAGTTCCCAATTGTCCATGCAATTATAATGATAGGAGAAAGAGAGCCATATAACAAAAAATTGTGCTAAGCCTAGAAGCTAGGGTGCCTTGCAGGGCTGGAACCCAATGAAATAAACCGTCTGGAAACATAAAAAAAACTAGTGAAACCTGAGAACGCTGGAGTTATCTCGAGCTAGGGCCCGACGTCTGTTCTTTCTGTGGGTCTTGCGCCATGTCTTTGGCTGGAATCCCTATGTCCGAAGTGGTGTGCCAGAGAGCACAAAGAAGAGTCTCCAGGCGCTCCTCGTGACATTCTCGGCGTTCATCCCTGTTCAACAGCTCCTTGATGTTGCGCTTGACTTCCATGATTGAGATCTGGATAAGGTCCAGAGAATTTTGCAAACTCAAGAGCCCATTGCACCGAGAACATGCAGGAGGAAGCGGAGGGGGAGGTAGAGCATCAAAAGAAGAAGGTGGGGAGGTGGAAGAAGGGAGAGGGGAGGAAGAAGAAGTGAGGGGGGCAGTCGGACTGGGGGGAGCGGAGGGATGGGGGGGACGGGGTGGAGACTGGTGGATGGGTGGCGACTCTGCGATGAGCTTGGGTGCAAAGCCAAGGGAATTTCCTAGACTATCAAACCACTCTACTCTACAAGCCCAAGGTGAGGATAGAGGAGGGAGTTCCGGAGTGGAGGCATGGTCAGGAGGGAGTTCCGGAGTGGAGGCACGGTTTGGAGCCGGAGCTTGAGGAAAGTTCTAAGGAGCTTGCCTACCTTGACCTTGCAAGCCTCTGCCCCTCACATTGTACCTAGCCGCCACATGCTTTGATTTTCCTCGCTGTTGCGGCATTGAGAAGAAGACCAGGAGAGGAGGGAAGAAAATGAACCAGAGGTGGAGCAAAGGGAGGAGCTCGAAACGGTGGTGGAGCGGAGGGATAAGCTCAAACCAGAGGCGAAGAAAAACTCAAACGGAAATGTGACTGCGAGGAGCGAAAGGCGAAGGGTGCGAATGTGCCAAAGACTCCACCGGCATGGAACAAAATCCATTGATTCAGAGCTTGCGATGGGACTGGTTGGGAGGCAAGCCCATCGCATTAACGACCTCTGCGAGCTAGAGCGCCATAGCCATAATTGGCTCTGTGCAAAGTTGGTAGTGGGGGTACGTCGATCGATGAGTTGAATGCATGGCTTAAATGCTAGGTGGGAGTGCGGTTTGCGGTGGCGTGGTGCTGGGTNCATTAACGACCTCTGCGAGCTAGAGCGCCATAGCCATAATTGGCTCTGTGCAAAGTTGGTAGTGGGGGTACGTCGATCGATGAGTTGAATGCATGGCTTAAATGCTAGGTGGGAGTGCGGTTTGCGGTGGCGTGGTGCTGGGTGGGCTGTGGCCAGGTGTCCACCCACTTGTCCATTCACACAATGATCCCGGTGACACCCCATCCCGGGGAAAGGTAAATCCATTTCAGTCATAGTGGAAACAATCATTAATACATGGCAATTATTTTCTGTTGAGCAACTAGCTAATCCATCCGAGTCATGGATTTGATTGTGATCAACCATGTCCACAATTTACTCCAGGTTTAGCAATTGTCTTAGGGTATTTTAAATGGGTCATGATGTAATGCATACAAAATATATATTGTGAAATAACTCCGATGTCTCAAAAATAAAATTCTACATAATAACAATTATGTTGATAACCATCTATAGTGGTAGGGAAATTAGACCCATGGATGAACCTTAATAGTTAGGTATAATTTTTTTGGAATATATATGTCGTTATCCTAAAATGAATTAATAATTTTGGAAAGTAAAGGAGTGCCAAAAGTTCATGTTTTTCTTTTGTAGTCATATTTCTATGTCAACTCTACCCATTGTATTCAATTGTGCATAGTGTTTCCGCCTTATACTGTTAGATTTAGGATACAAGTGCAAAACAATAGTCTCTTTTAAAATTTCAATGACCACAGCTCATAGATCTGTAGTTAATCAGAGATAAAACATATAGGAGATAGTTATATAAAAGACATTAGCAGCTTAATGAAAACAACTCAGATTACACATGCATATAAATCAGATCTAGGTAGTAATGAAACAGCTCTGAATACAACTGTAGATCTATTTGATTAACCAAAGATATCAGAACTAGAATTCTGCCAAATCATTTCACAATCAATATATCTTTAGATCTGTATACAGMTTGCTATATTAACCAATTCTGTAATCAGAWCAGATCTAAAACAAAGGGAAACAAGTAGGAAGCATACCTRGTACAACAACCTACCTCTGAAGACAATACCATAAACACAATAGGTATAGATCCTGTATATATGCTCAGACAAAGGTTCAGTTCATGGATCAAGTAAGGATCTCTATGCCAAAGATTGAAGGAACTTTCTTGCCACCAAGCCCAAAGGCCACAAGGATAAAAACACAAAAGAAAAAGCCCAAAACCCTCACAGCAAAACTCTTGCCCAAGAAAACCTTCAGATCTGAAAACACTGGCCTGTAAGTAAACCCTTGTTTCAACAGAGCAGTTTAGAGGCTTTGGCAAACAATACCCCCACAAGAACTACCCTAGCTAGAGGGCCGCACAACAGACTCAGGATGGGGTACCAACACACTGCTCATAGGCTGAAACCTAGCCAACAAAACAAGGGATGATGCACTTACAGCAGATCTGAAGATGGCCGCACCTGTACCTTCTTCCAACTCAGAAGTGGATGCTCCTAACCCAGCTCAAACAACAATTTATACATGTTAGATTTTTGTGTAAAATGCAGAACAGTAGTTTCCTTTTTCTTTTCAAAGCTAAATCAACTTAGATCTGGAACTTGAACAGCATATAGATAGATCTATAACAGATAGTAGCAGATTTAGAGAATCAACTCAAAGCACATAGGAGAAATAGATCAGATCATAGACAGTAAAGAACAACTCTTTAACAAGCAATAGTAGATCTATATAATAATCAGATTTCAGATCTAAAGAAACTGCCTAAACATTTCATATATACATCTATATAAATCAAACTAGATTAGATCAGTCCTGAAGTAATTCAAACTCAGATAGGTGGAGCACTTACCTGGTACAGCAACCTACCAGTGAAGTAGTCACAGTAACCACAAGGAAATAGATCCATTTGTTATGCTCAGATAAGGTTCAGTTCAAGGATCAACAGTTTGACCTTTCTACCAAAGATTGAAGGAACTTTCAAAACCACTAAGCTCACAGGTAACATACCAAGAAGAACCCAAACCCTTAAACTGCAAAACACAAGACTGAAGGCAAAACCCTTTAGCAGGATAGAGAAAAGGGCTGATCTGTTTAGCTATCTGTACCTCACAAAAGCTACCCTAACTAGAGGGTCACACAGTAGACAAACTGAGGTACCAGATCCCAGACCACTCACGGCACTACAGTCTTAGCAGCCACACAAGAAAGGTAGTAACACTACCATACAGTAGAACTTCTACAGCATACACAAGGCAGCCACCTCAAAGGAATGGAAGCTACAGGAAAGACCCAGCAGGAGGAGGCCGCGGCTTTTCTTTAAGCAACAACAAAGAAAATAAAAGGGCGCTCTAACACTTCAAATAGCAACAGCAGACTAAGGAGGCGGACCACCAACACCAGCAAACAAAGGAGGCGGACCACCAACACCAGCAGACTAGACAGAGGTCGCAGACTTAGAGGAAGTCTCCACGCTATCACAGGTCTGCTGCAAGAATTGAGGCCGCAAGGGTATCTCCAGCTGAGGCCGCAAGGTATCTCCAACTGAGGCCGCAAGGTATCTCCATACTATAGCCATAGAACAAAATGTATATTGTGTATATTAGTAGGAGAGGGGAGGGTCCTTTATATAGTGGTTAGGGTAAGAGATAGGGCTAGAATAGAGGGCGCTAGGGCAAGGAGGGGTAGGATTAAGTTAATATTAAAGTCACATGCTTAAATTAATAATTTAAGCATGTGACAATAAACATAACCCATAATAATAAAACTTAACCCACAAACAAGAAGGTAGAGCCCA
>SNQJ01S0004251.1:95878-134169 GCA_010110895.2 Picea sitchensis
GGGTACCCTGGACCTTGTCCAGGGGCCCTAGACATATCTAGGGACTTTAACTGCTTGGTCCCAGACCAAGAAACCGATGCCCCAGGCATGGGTACCCTGGACCCTGTCCAGGGGCCCTAGACATATCTAGGGACTTTAACTGCTTGGTCCCAGACCAAGAACCCCAGTCATATACTGGAGGCCCTAAGAAGGATCTTTTGCCATGGCACTGACTGTTTGGTCTCAGACCAAGTACCCCAGGAGTGCACTGGGGGCCCTAGATCTCGTCTAGGGTCTTGGCCATCCTTCAGGAGAATGGCTTTCGCAACTGCTATAAATTTAACATATACACACCTCGGGTAACGTGGAAGAGATCTTCAATCCACTGGGTGTGTCCTTGGGGGCAACTCTCGAGTCAAGGTGCTGTCACCTGATCCTCGACTCCTTCGTCTAGGCCAACTCCTAGCGAAGCCAAGGGGGTTAGTCCCTAATAAAAGAATCTAAAGCTTAAACTAAGCTAAGTACAAAATGAAATCTAGGAGTTTATTTAAACAACAAGAGCAAGATACAAATAACTCTAAACTAGCAACATATATGACACATCAAAGGAAATTGCTTTATAATAAAGAAGCAAAGCATACAAGATACTTGCATATAAATGATATAACTTTGAAATTAGATACAAGTGCCTGAAAGGAAATGATAAGCAAATACTAAAATGTAGACCAGTGCCAATAATACAGATATTGCAAGATGTATGTAATGCTGTCGAAATAGAGATTGTATTGCAAGTGCTCTTAGAAATTTTATTATGAGTTTTATTAAGTTGAGTGGCAGTTGTGAGTGCAAGCCACTATGTGATATGTGTGCAAAGTGAGAACAATAAAGCAAATCTAATCTAGGTGTGGTCCCTTAGAGGCTATCCCTTAGATTGGATGTTGAACTATGCTGGAGGTCCAACAAGGAGGATATCCCTTTGACTTCGCACACAAGTTCAAGAGAATGCCGGAGGTCCAACACGGGGAGAACTAGGTTTTGAGAATGCTCGTCTGACTTCACACACAAACTCTCTGCAATTTCCAACTGAACAATAGCAACTAATGGATTGTCCTATTAAACTACTCCGCATTGACCAGCCCTCGTTTGTATGAAACTTACTTCCAGAGATCGAGACTAAGCTCTCAATGGAAGGGTTAGGAACAATATTAGGGGAAGCTTAGTGGATGGTTTATTTGCCAACTTGAATACTGAAAATAAATTGCAGAAATTGAAACTAATCTAGAAATTGAAATTTGCTCTACAAAATGAAATACAACTAAGCTAATCTAAGAAATTGAAATCTATTCTAAATGTTTTATTGTTTTGTGATTGATTTATGGTTTATTTTAGCTTCTTAACTTAGTGAAAATTGAGAACATAAGCYAAAATGCAAAAAATGCCAATCACACAAAAGGACATTGATCCCCCCCAGGGGGGATGAAGAGTCGGCATTGTGTAGCCCACTGATTTTATTAATGAGATTTACAATCTTTTTGTTTAGGAAGACTTGTGATCATTCATTAGGGGGATCACAAGTGTTTACAARTTTTCAGAAAGTTTGTTGATGAATGGGGTACTCCCGGATGGTCCAAATCCACCAAAATYGGACAGAGTGCCCTCCTATCTGTTCACCAACCTGCACAAAAGAGCAAGCAAACAAAACTAAAAGATGCCCAAAAACACTTTAGAAGTGTCTTTGGACAATGTTAGAAGAAAGCCCAAATTTACAATACAAATTTCKAAGTAAATGACAAACTAAACTAGCAATTTACAACACTAAAATAAGCCAAATGATGACCTTTTTTAGTGACTTTTGTTTGCTGTTCAGAACAACAAACAAATAAGCACTAAACTTGCTATATATTGAATTGAAAGTGCTTTAAAAGAAATTACTTTTCAGCCTTTGAAGATCTAGATGCAAACTACTTGCTAAAAAGTTGATTCTTTTGATAGATCTAGCTTTAGATAATGAATTTAAACTTGAATCTAGATCTAACTTGCATGCATGCAAAACTAAAATTAAATCTAATCCTTCAATTAAATCTAGATCTAACTAATGCATGCAAATGATGGAAAGCAAAGAAATATTGATATTTGTGAAAGAGAGTAAGCACAAGCTTGATAGCTTGGAACCCTTGGGCAATGGGGTCTCCTTGGTGAAAAGAGGAGGGACTTATGTCTTCAAGATCCCGGAGAAATGGTAGATTCCAACAAGCTCATCCAATCTTCCCAAGTAATGAGATTCTGTATACTTCACAAAACTTGCAAGAAATTGTTAAACTTTGGTGTTAATGCTACCTACAAAAGAGACTCAATGGCATATTAGTTAAACAAAACATAAAATGCACATTTAAATCTCTAAAATAGATAAACAATAGGATTAGAAATGCAAACAAGCTTAATAATCCTATCCTAATGAATAATAACATCCATACAAAGGCCAACCTAAATAATTTGCATAAACAAGTAAATGAAACAATATCACCTCATAAAAAATTGCACATGACAATCATCCACACACTAGCCAAGCCACCATGGACCTCCAAAGTCTTCTTTATTCCAATAGCATGAAAGTATTACAACAATAGTACATCAAGCCAAGACCAAACCCCCATTAACCAAACAATGGAGGAGGAGGCTTGCTTATATAGTGAATTGGGTGAAGATGCCAATGCTAGGGTGTATGACACATGGAGAGGGTGAGTTACATGATGAGGGTGAGTTGGTTTGCCACCTCTCCAAGTGATGAAGGTGACTTGCCACATGTAAGAGAGGTGGGTAAAGGTAAACTTGCCACATGTGGAGAGGTGGGTATAGGTAAACTTGCCACATGTGGAGAGGTAGGAGGAGAGGGCAAGTCATCCCTCTTGGGATTGATGCCCCCTTCCACAAATCTGCCAAGTATGCAAGGAAGGATGAATTCAATCGTTGGGATCTTTTCCCATGGGATACCTCACTTAAGTGACTCGCCTTCTCCACTAGTGAACTTGCCTAAGTCAAAGACAAGTTGCCATCACTGAAGACATGAGGGAAACGTGTTCCCAACATGTTTCCTAAATCAAAGGAATGCTGATTTTCCTTTAATTTATCTTTTATTTAGTCACTTTTTGAGAGAAAATAGTTTTAAGTGATTAAATAATCACTATTTACCCTTAAAAAGGTGATACTTAGTTAAAGTGGGTATTCTGAGTGTGAAAACAAATAACACAAGGCATATAATGCCTCCTAGTTACAATTTTTCGACTTAGACTTTATTTACAATTAAAAAATATCTCGTTTGCTGGAATTTTTTTATTAACTGCAAACATTAAAAAATCCTAGGGGGGACTTAGCATAGTTTCTATATGACTAAAAAATGATGACTAACATGATAATATACATTAGACATTAGACTTAGATAACCAAGCTAAGGCCTAACCATCAATACACACTCAAAAAACTCAAAAATTATAACTCGCTTAAAAAATTTCAAGCAAGAAATAATTAATAAGTAAAAAAAACACTTTAAAGTAATGCACTCATGATTAAGTCTTAGGAGGCTAAGCCTTTTACAAGTTCAACATGCTAGATTCATCTTATTACAATACGCCATGGGGGGATGAAAATGCGGTATAGAAAAGAAGAAGAAGAAAGGTGGCCATCTTGGCCGGCTGGACTTCTGAACTATGATTTTGAACAATTTCTTGTTCAACTTTGGCAGCTCAACTACAAGTCCATCCTAGTGGGGTAACACATAGATAGGACTTGATCGATTCTTAAAGGACTAGGTTGCTAGAGGTTTTTTTGTGTCAAGGTTTCTGACATAAAGTGTGAAAATTCCAAGCCTAGGTGACATAATGATCTCAATTAACCAAGTAATTGTTGAATTTAATTAATGCAGAAATAAGTTTCAGACCATAGCATCCATCACACAATAACTGGAAATTAAATATCAGAATCATAAACAATTTCACACATACATGGGTAATTGCTCCTTGAAAACTAGCTTTTCATTTCTTCGAAAAACTTATAAGGAAACCTTCACATGCTGTTTAAAACCAACAGCTGTACGATTATCGAAATCATCTCAAAATGATCTTGTATAGCTTGACCAAGAGTTATAGCTTGTCGAAAAAAAAAACAATAGAAAACTGCTGTATGACCTACAACACTGTAACACCCCCAACCATCCATGTTGAGTCACACCACACAAATTTTTTCTTTTGATACCATTTAATAACTAAATGCCCTGCATATCAACACAATTATGCAGTTCTACAACATATAAACCATGCATAAATATATATAGCAATTATACCATAACATGTTTAACATAATTAATCACACAGTGAACATCATAACACATAAAAGACAGTTATAGTTTAATCAAATCACCGACTGGCTGGAGACCTTAGACGTTCCTCCAATCGTAGACTCTGCTGTTCATGTACTCTCTGTTATCCACCAGTTTGCACAAGCTGGATTTCCTGAAGAGCCGCTAGAGAATGAGCAAGCAGTGCTTATACATGCAGAGTTCAGTGATTCAGCATGCCTTGAAAAAGCCCCTTTTTCCTGCATTTCCACTACTGTAATAAATGTTCTAAGTAGTAGAGAATGTAAAAGGCTATTGGCCACCTTTAATCTAGGAGTGGGCATATACTCCGGAGTGTTTTTTCACTTGTTAATTATTTTTTCTCCTTACCTTAGTGAGAAGATTAAATAATTTCTAAGTTTTTTCACTCGAAAAAGACTTGCTCCAAAGCCGAAATATGTGTTGACAAGCAGGTCTCGTCATGGAAAATCCAATGTCTAGGGTCAGAATGTATATAAGCTCATACTAGAACATAGTGTTCGAGTTATTTGAAAATTGCGGCTAAGTCTGATAGGTTTTTTTTAAAGTTTTAGTGAATTAATTAAATTCCCGCAAAATTGAAATTTATTAATTCTGAGTCAATAAGTGTAAAAATATGGCATTGGATGTTGTCAGATGCCATATTTACAGTCGTTTTCTAGTCCAAAGCATGATGTAAACCCCTATTTCCCATATTTCGAGGCTAAAAAGCGATTATTATTGCAAAAAAGATCAATTTTACTTGAAAATGTGGAAAAGGGGTAATTAATTAAGTTTCCTAAGTTTTAGGAAAACTGAGAACATGATTTAAAAGTTGTTTTAGGTGTCCCTAATTGACTAAACATTAAAGTAAGTCAACTAAATGAGGGGAGGTTGACTTAGTTGGATGACATGGCCTTTGGGAGGAGTTCCCAATGTAGGGACTCGACTCCCATCCTAAGTGGATCCTCACCTAACCCTAGCGCATCCCTCATATGGCCCACGCTTCCATTCACTCCCAAAGCTCTCTCTTAACTCACGTTTCCACTCACCCTTCCCCCTAAATCACTTGCTCACTTCCCCACGCATGTCCCTCAACTCATGCGTGACTTCCCCTTTAGCTACATTAGCTACCCTCACGTCACTTCCCTTCTACGTACATCACTCCCCTCCACTCATTCCTACGTAACTCTCTCTTAAGTCTTACGTAGCTTCCCTCCTCTCACGCACCTACCATCACTTAACCCACGCTCTCCCTAAGTTCGCTCCCTCATATCCTCACGAATCCCTCATTTCCTAAGTGCGCCACTCTAATCTCATGCGCCACTCATCCTTTAACCCACGCATTACCTACAACCCTAACCCTAGCGCATGTAATTGCCTAGGGATCTCCACCCCTTCTTCTCTTTAAGAGAGGTCGACCTCTTCATTTAGGGGAGTTCGGTGTTGGGTGAAGGAGTCTATTGTAACACTTTTCGTATTTTGGAATAAAAAACAAGGTCTTTGGAGCTACTCATGGTGTGTGGAGCTAATGTGTGGACGAATTGTTAGACTTATGAGGTGATGTATTAATTACATGCATAATTTCTTTGTTATTTGGCTAATCATAAGGATACTATTATCTAGATGGAATGAATTGTATAATTTGCTTATTATTCAATTGATTTGTTGATCTATACTCAATTGTTTTAATGCATGTGTGTTTTCGGTTAAACTAATGTGCTTTGAAGCTGGTTTGTGTAGAGAAATACCAAATACAAGAGTTTGCAGGTGTTAATATTGTAGGTAGCACCAATCTGTTGGAGAGGACAAGAAGTTTGGTTACTTCCTTGCTGTCCAAAGAGTTCCTAAAGAAGGCATTCACCCTCTTCTTCACATCAAGGAGAGCCCCATAACTTAAATTTTCCAAGCTCAAGCAAGAAACTCAGAATTTCGATAAACTCTTTCCCTTATTTTTTTCTTTTGGTTGCATGCTGTTTAGAGTAGTTTCAAGGTTTAATTCTCAATATCTAATATATGCATGCATAACTTGCTAGATCTAGTTTAAAAGCTTTTATTTTAAAGGTAAATCTAGGCAAGTTTTAAAGCAATTTTAGGTCTTTTACGTCTAAGTTTGAGGTCTAAAGTTAGCTTAGTTTAAATTGTTTATTTAAGCTGTTTAGAGATCTTTAGTTTGCTATCCTAAAACAACAAACAAAACTCTCTAAAAAGAGCCCAAGTTAGGACTTTTTAAAACCCCCAAAAGTCCACTTTTTCCCTTTAGAAAATTTCGCTAAATTTTGATAAAATTCTTTTTTTTTTTAGAACACTTCCACTAAATTAATTACAAATTTAACCCTAATAAAATCTTCAATCTACACTGCCCATGACTCCATTTAAGGCACTGGTTAAAACATACTATCTATCTTTGTCTTATGTGAGCAATTTTATTCATTGAGTAATCTATCTTTCATGTGAGCAATCCTTTCATTCATGCATTTATCTAACTTTATGTTTAAATCTTGCAGACTATCCTTTGATAATACACATGCATGTTTATGGACAAGTATCTTATTTTGACTATCTGATGTTGATCTATGCATGTTGATGAGGAAGTACCCTTTTTGAGTATGATGATGATAAATGCTAAATGTTAATTGATCTAGTTTTATTTTCAAGTAATAAACTCCTAGAGTAAAGTTTTTTTTCCTTCTTAGTTTAGAAAGCCTTAGTTTATTTTTATAGGGACTACCCCCCTTGGCTTCGCTAGGAGTTGGCCTAGACGGAGGAGTCGAGGATCAGGTGACAACACCTTGACTCGAGATTTGCCCCCAAGGACACACCAAGTGGATTGAAGGTTTCTTCCACGATAACCCAGGTGTGTATCAGGACATCAACACTCTCAACAACAGGTCACCCGTGAGCTGGGGCTATGGCTCCACCAGGGCAAAGACTACTTAAGCCAAACTAAGGTTTGACAGACAACACTGTAAAAGAAAGGCCCAAGTGCCAACTCCAACAATAGTTCTCAGCTCACAACTTCTCATTCCCCACAACCTGTCCCACCTCAGGAAGGGTACCCTTTCTCTGTTCAATAGTCCTTTGCCTGTCCCACTTCCCTTCCTGGGCTTCAGGTCGAGTAGTCTCAAAGCTCTATGGCACCTGGAGCACAAGGTTGCTCAAGCAGTTTAGCACCCACTAGCCCAACACACAGGAAACCTATTCCCAACAATTCTCTCACCCAGAGAGAATGCTCCACATGCTTGACAATCTGCTTCTTTAGCCCAAACCACCAAGTATTTACAGGGTAAAAAGCTTCACTTACACTCTCCAACCAAGGTACGGGTGATGGATTCCAATGATTGAGTGAATGATGGAAAAAATTGATGGAATTACACTATTTCCCAACATTATATTTGCATGTTCCTAGCTTGACACTTGTCACTCTAGGAACTTCCTTCGACTCCACTTGGTGATTCGTTTCCAACCTTTAGGAACTTAGGCTAAAATTATATCACATGACTTTGGACTTTAGGAATAATATTATAATATTCCCTTGGCTCAAGCCCCCTTGACTTAGACTCTTTTCCTTAAGCCCTTAGCCCCCTTTTCCCTCTCGTGGAGTCCTAGCCCCCAATAATTTTTTGCCTGACTTGGTCTACAACAATGATGTATTTTGTTAATATAATCGAGTGTGATTACGTATTACATTTGTTAGGCTTGTTGGCCTTTCAACTCATAGGGCTCCCTAGCCAAAATCATGCAGACACTTTGGCCCAAAACATCTTGGCTCACTAGCCTATAAAGTATGTGTACATTTACAATTGGGGTTCGACCTAGGGGTATTACAAAGACAAATTGTATGGTGGGTCTGTATCACTGTACAAACATGTCAGTACTGTTGCCGCCTTTATAGACCTGGGTAATGTGGAAGAAATCTTCAATCCACTCGATGTGTCCTTTGGGGCAAGTTAGAGTTAAGGTGCTGTCACCTAATCATCAACTCCTCCGTCTAGGCCAACTCCTAGTGAAGCCAAGGGGGGTAGTCCCTAAAGAAAATAATCAAAGGCTTAAAACTAAATCTAAGCAATTAGTGTTCTAGGAGTTTATTGGATAAAGACAACATATGAAGTAAATTTATTCTAAAAGCATGTATCAATCAACAACCATAAGATACATAAGAGATACTTGCATAAAAGGATACTTGAGATAACAGATGCAAGTAAAAGGAAATACTTAAAGATAAATAACTGAAAGTAAAGTACTTGAAGCAAATGGCTTTGTAAATAGTGTAAATGAGACCCATGCCTTAAAGGTATCGCGGGCAGTTGTAGATTGCGTATTTTATTAAATTGTCTTTATTGATAGTAGGTTAACGAGATAAATTTTCTTTGCAAAAAATAAATGTTTGAGAGCTAATCTAGATTTGGCCCTTCAAAGAACATTCCTAGAGTGGAGGTTGAGCTTGCCGAATATCCAACAAGGAGAGTGTCCCTCTGATTTTTCACACAAGCCCAAGAGAATGTGGGAGATTCGACAGGGAGAACCTAGATCTCAAAGTTCTTGCCATATATCTTACACAAACTCTATTACGTTTCCACTGAAGCAATATTTCTTAAGGATTTCCCTATTGATCTATTCGCACTGACCAACCCAACGTGTATAAAACTTACTCCCAGAAGATCGAGACAAGCTCGCAACTGGAAGGGTCAGGAACAACACTGGGAGTTGAGGGGAGATGTTTATTTTAAACAAGAAAGAAAAATGCTGAAAGAAAATGTTTTCTAATTACTAAGTCTTCATTGACCAACCTCTTGCGAGGAGCTGAGGAGACTGTTTATTTCCAACTTTGAAATTGCATAAATGAAAGTTGCATCTAATCTAGCAATTAAAGTATTACTTTCCAAATTGAAATCTAATCTAGCAATTAAAGTATTACTTTCCAAATTGAAATCTAATCTATGTGATTGTTGTTTTAAATTTTAAAGCAAGAGAAAGAACTGGAATGAAAAAATTGCTCAAAAAAACCACAACACCAACCCCCCTAGGGGGAACACAAAGTGATGCCTCCCTTGGTTCACTTATTTTATTGACTCGGTTACAATGGTCTCTTGAAGGGACTTTGGATCTCTTTGAATAGAGATATGGATCCTTATAATGATGGATTAAGTTTTTTTACAATGTACAAGTATCTTAGGAAGGTATTTGGTGCTCTTGGAAGTCCCAAATGCTTCAAATCAGCCAAATTTGGGCAAAATCTCCCCTTGTTTATTCAACAACTTGCACAAAACAACAAACAAAAGGAGAGCAAAGTGTTGATATTATGGTAGCTGTGGGAGGTATTTACCTCCACGTGTAGATCTGACGAGAATAGAATATTCCAGGAAGCAAGAAGAAACCCTAATTAGTTGGCTAATAACCCTAGAAGACAAGTCAGCTCAAGAGGATAATTTGTATTAGGTTATTAGCCTCCAAGAGAAGAAGTCGGCTAAAAAAAATATTATATACTAAGTAAATAGGCACCCATAATGAGAAGTCGGCCTAGGCAGTCTGCTGGTTTTATAATAAATACAGGAGGCTAGTCTTCATTCTGGCAGGCACTCTCAGAACTGCAAAAGCAACACTTGTGCGCACTGCAGTTGGCTAGTTTGTGCACAAGTTTGGAGGAGCACTGTCGTTGCAGCTAGCGGATTTTGGTTTTGGCCTGGACTCTCTCTTGGTTATGGTTTGGACACTTTGATCAGCTCTCGTTACTCTTGCTTGGTGCGCTATCCTTGGAGAAAGGTGCGCCACCTTTGTCTGAGTATTCAGTCTAGAATTTGCTTCATGAATGATTCTCTGTCAAGGTTAAGGTGCTCGGGGGTGGCTTCGGCCTATGGTTGGGTGACAATAGTGATATTGTCTATGGTTAAACGAACACATCCATTATATTCTAACACAAAGATGGCCAGAAACACTTTAAGAGTCTCTTTGGTTATTAGTAGAAAAACCCAAAATATTTCTAAGTAAGAATCTATGATAAACTAGCAAAAAAGGAAGTCTAAACTAGCTAAGAAAGAGCCTTTTCTTGATGATATTACTTGCTGTCTCAAAACATAAAGTAATGACAACAAGGATGCTCCAATTTGGAATTTAAACTCTTAAGAATGAAACTACCATTAGCTTTAAAATACTTCTTTAAAAATGCCCAAAGATAACAACTAGCAAGTTAGATCAAAGTAAATATTTCTTTTGCAAAAGGAGATCTAAACTACTTGATTTTAAAGCATACAAAGTAATAAATGAATTCAACTTTTTAAATCAACAACCTTATACTTTGTATGTACTTAAATAAGTAACCAAAACAAAAATTTTAGAAAGTGAGAAAGAGAGGAAAGAAGTGCCTGGACTTTCTTGGAATTTTGGGTAATGGAGTCTTGTTGATAGATCAAAGAGGGACTATGTCCTTTTTTAGATCTTGAAGACAAAGGTAGGTGCAAGCAAGCCCAACCTCCTCTTCAATTGTGAGAACCTGCAACACATAGAGATCTCTTGCCAACAAATATTAGTAGAATGGTGCTACCTACATAGAATGCTTCATAAAAACATAAACATAAAACTAAATGGATATGTATTATAAAAAAATCAAATGTACATAAGCAATAAGATCATTAAGCAAGCTAGCTTTTCTAAACTTATCCTACTTGGAGATAGCTCCACTAGAAGGCCACTAACTAACAAATGAAACAAGAAAACAATAGCAAATTTTACCTCACAATACAACACATGACATAGATGCTCCACACATGAAATTTTACACAAGAATGTTGCCTCCAAAGCCTTTTATTCCAATTCACAATGAGGATACAATATGATGATACACAAGCAATCCTTCACTAGCTCCAACTAGCTTGTGATATGAGAGGATGCTTTGTTAAATAGGGAGAGGGGCGCATCACTCAATGAGGGAGGGCGCACCACTTGTTGAGGAAACCTTTGCCAAGTGTGGGAGATAGAGGTGCCACCTCTCTCCACACCCCCAAAGTTTGGCACATGGAGCGACAAGTAGGTAATAGGGGCGCCACCTTCAAGAGGTAGGCAACCTCCTCTTGGAGTGCGCCACCTCTTCCTAAGGGGGGCACATCCTCTCTTGGATATCTCACCAAACTCAAGATTGCAATCGTTTGACTCATCATCCACCTATTACTTAACTCAAAGATGCTTTCTCTTGTTTGCCACATAGCCTTTTAGGCTTTATTTCACTCAAAACACGTTTAAACATGTTTTCGACACTTTGCTAAAATTTAACAATCCTGATTTTTTATGTCTTTTTTGGGTTTTGTGAGTAAAATTGATTTTTTAGTGATTAAAATCACTAATTTCACTCACAAAAGTGGGTACTTGGGTAATGTGGGTGCTCTAGGTTAAAAAATGAGCACCCCCAAGGCATATGAAGCCTCCTAATACCATTTTTTTATTACAACTTCAAATTACAGTTAAAAAATTTCGTTTTATGGGAAATTTTTTATTAACTGAAAAAATAAAAAATCCTAAGGGGGACTTAACACATTTCCATAGAACTCTAGGGGAATCTTTAGCAAGCTAATATACATTAGACACTAGGCTTATATGACCATGCTAGGGCCTAACCATGAGAATATACTCCACCTTTGGAGAAATTGAGTGAAAAAACTTGGAAATTATAAATTGCTTGGACAACATAATATAATTAACAAGTAAGAAAAAAAGACTCCAAAGTAACAACTCATGTCGAAGTCTTAGGTGGCTAAACCTTTTACAAAGTTCATCATGCAACATCTCTTATTACAATTCCCCGCAGGGTATGGAAATGTGGAAAAAATTTGTCACATAGACCGACTGAACTTTTGAACTCTGAATACTGAGCATTTGATTGCTCAAAACTTTGGCGGCTCAACTGCAAGTCCAGCTAGTGCAACTAAGTGGATAACAAGTACGATTGTACATATATGTATGGTATCGTCTGTACAACTATAGAGACTTCCATACGAATGTACAGAATAGTACCAACTGTTATCTTGAACTGGGTGCTGCTCGGAAACGCCTCTTCCCTAGCGGCCCTCTCTCTCTCTCTCTCAGTTACTCAACTTGCTCAACTGCTCATGTTCTTGTGTGTTTGAACTCTCTATCTTGACCTATCTTTATAGTTTTAGCTGAGACCAAAACCCTAATCTATTTCTAAGATTACTCCTAGTCTAAGTCATGCATGCACGAAATACATTTTTTAGCCTCAACTGCTAAAAATAAGAGTTTCACTTTTTAATTAAAGTGAATTACAAAGTAGAATTTACTTTTATAAAATACAATTACTTTTCAAAAATATCTTGAACTACTTCTTGCATGTTCACACAGAACCTTTGTGGAAGTTCCTGTTCGAGCTATAATTCTCAGCAAAAAGACCCTGGAAGGCATTATGTAGACTAGTTAATGATGTCCAAAATTGTTTTATTATTGGTGTGGTGTCCAAGGATAACATGGTAGGATGTAAAATGTTTTGACTCTTGTTGGAATTTTGGAATTATACTCGATATGAAGATTGTTTGTTCATTTTTGCCCTTGTATCTAAATTTTTTTCCTTCAACTCCACCATGCTACACATTTGATTGAAATCAACCCCCTCGCCACCACCAAAAAAGAAAAAAAAGAAACATGGCCAAATTTTTTCAATAGTTTGCTTAGGATTGATGTCATAGCAACTATCCTAGGATTTATTTTTTTCAAAATTTAAAATTTGTGATAGAATGCAATGTGTGTGTGCGTGTTCACTTCCATGAAACTCAACTACATAATTGCATCCCATTTTCTTTGCCATTCCCACAATTTCTTTGATATTTGACGTCTGCATTCATATACTTATGGATGCTGCCTAAGACTCTTGAGTCCTTACCAAATATCTTTCACTCATTGTGGCTCCCCTAACCTTGGGGCTCTTGTCTTATAACAAATGTATGGAGATGACCAACTATAAAGAGTACTACGATCCTTTTGGGGTGGTAGTGTTGACCGCCTATTCAACTAGGGGGTCAACTCCATGTACCATGAAAATATGCATCATCAGATGCAAACATGTCAAAGACTTTTTGGTTCTACACGACATTTTTTTCTCCAACACAAAGTTTTGTAAGCGGGATTACCGCACCCCTGCGTGGGTTAATATTGTAATAGGTCAGCATGGGTCATAGTTAGGTCAGTTGCCTTAGGATTTCTTCACTAGGAAAGTTCTTTTCACTGAGTGTTTTTTATCCTCTCGGGTTAATCTCCCTTGAGTTTTTTCACTCCCACTAGCAATAAATCCTCCAAAGTGGAGAAAGGCATTCTAATGAAGTCATTTTTGGGTAGCTAGTGTGTAGGAACGATGTAAATGACCATGTAAGAAAACACACAAAATTTCGCGGAATTTCATCAAGTCTAGCTAGGTTTTTTTATTAAGGTTGGGAATTAATTAATTAATTCTGGATAATTAATGTAAAACTTAGGTCCCAAAATTTTGAAAGGGGTATTTGTACTCAAAAGAAAGATAATGAGATCCCCTACACCTGTGGACCAAGTTTCAACTCAGTCGGACAAGTTTTGTTAGGGTTTTTGTCCACTTAGGAGTTTTTCCAGAAAACAATGATTTTAATTGCTAAACTCTGGGGCATGGGAAAATGTCAAATTTTGTAATAAAGGAAAATAAGGTAAAGTTAATGTGGTAATTAATGAAGAGAGACCCCACCTAACCTACCCACACCCTTCCTAACCTTTACCTACCCTTTAAATCCCCTTTTAATTTATTACTCACCTTTTTAATATTTCCCTTTGAAGCTTACGTACCCCTCCCACGTAATAGTTGGAAACTCACCTTCTAATTAGAGTGTGGGTCCCTTTCTCCTCTCATGCAACCTACCTTAACCCTCCACATGACTTTAGGAGTGTGGACTCCACACTCCAAGCCAACTCCCTCACGTACGCCACACTTCATCTCAAGCTCACGCATTCATTTTGATATGCGTCCCCACTCCCAAGTGATAATTAAAAGCTCCATTAATTTAAATCGTGGGTCCCCTCTTCCAACTCATACCACTCCTTTCCACCTCTCACGTACCATTGGGGAGTGTGTTGAACGCACTCAACCCACATTCCTCCACACTCAAGCTACCTCACACATTCCTCTTGAACTCTCGCCTTCCTCTTTTGGATAAATGGAAACATCAATTAATAAAGTGGAAAGGTCTCACGTGGAGATGGAAACATCTCCCATGAAAGCAAGCAACTCTCCTTGAAGGAAAGCGTGAGACTCTTCTCTCATCCAATACGCCTTCATTGGGAGGCCAACTCACCCTCCATCTCTCCCACTTACCATTTTCACCTTAACGTAAAAGCCTCACGCTTTTCCCTTTGAGTTGTCTTCACCTTTAGATCTTTGACAAGTGTTGAAGATCCAAGTGGGGTCTCTTGGTCTCTCAAGGCTATTTATGAAACCCCTCACTCCCTCTTTCATTACCTTCTCTCACAATATTGTTATGCTACCAAATTCTCTCCATCCCACTATCTCTCCCTCATTACTTTCACATTGCTTCAATGGTTTTTCCCTTGAAGAGCTTGTAGCAACATTGTTGTTACAACCTCTTCCCATTGGATAATAAAAGAAATAGCTTTGGAGGAACTGTGACATTCAAGATTAGTCTGGATGTGCCACTTATTGTGAGGTGATATCACTTCTAAATCTTTATGTGTTTTGATCAATAGTTGCTTAAGTAAATTAGTTTACTAGGCTAGGTGAGACAATAGTGTAGTTGCCCATCTATATATTTTGTGCATGCTTATAATAGAAACTATCTTGTATTATCTATGCATGCATGATATTATCTGTTGTTCCATCTCATTTTTGGTTTAAGTTTTGCAGATCATCTCTATGGAGTTGTTGGGATAAGTTCAAGGACGAATTTACCCTCATCTTCACTTAAACTTCACACGCATTTCCTATCCTTCTTCCTCATTCTTTCATTTCAGATTTTAGTAGCTAACTTGCTTAGATAGGTCAATTAAATCATCATAATTTTCTGGTTTTTGTATGTACGAAGTTTCTGTTGAAAAACAAAAATTTCATAACATTTTTGAGTGTGTTGCAGCTCAAATCAGCAAGCAATAGCTTGTTGATTTTTGCAGATTCTTGCCAGGTTAAAGGTACATGCTGCCCAACTTCAAACACAACACACCCTCA
Organism: Picea sitchensis; assembly: GCA_010110895.2. NCBI lineage: Eukaryota > Viridiplantae > Streptophyta > Pinopsida > Pinales > Pinaceae > Picea > Picea sitchensis. The sequence goes on from SNQJ01S0004251.1 coordinate 111,406, forward strand.
AATACCTCCTTTCCATGTGGTAACAGTTTCTCTTCTTCTTCTCTCTTCTAAAAACTGTATGCAAGCCCAAAGGAGTTGTACCCAAGTGGCTTGCATTCTTTTCCTTTCAGTCTTATTTTTTGCAAGTTTTAGTTAGATTTTCTTTTGCTTTTCCTTGCTTAGTTTAACTAGTTTAGTTGAGATTTTCACATGCATGCTTAAATATAAAATAATCTAGAGTAGATATCACACCTAAACGCTAGATTAGAGCCCGTGGAGGCATAGTTGATCTTTGCTTTCATCTTTTATTTTGCATGCAAGTCATTTACCTTTCAGTATTTAGTTCTTATACATGCATGCGAAAACCGATAATTTTAAAGGGCTTAATTAATCATTCTTTCAATTTCGCAAGTTACTTTCAGTTCTTATATCTTACATGTGCAATCTAATAAACTAAGAACTTAATCATTAATTCCGGTTTGGGTCCCCAAGGCCTTTTCCGAAAACTAAAATTTAACTTGCAATCTATTTGTTTAAAGGCCTCAGCCTTCACAATCTTCGGTTTCAGTTTCACAAGCATTTTCGTTCTCAATATTTACATGAGATAATTTTAGAATTCAAGGACGTAATTTGCAATTTCATTGATCAAGAGTACATATTCGTATCTTTCATTTTCAGTATTTTGGCACTTGTGAGCAAGCTACAAGCATTCAAACACAATTTCATCACTTAGCTCATAGTCTAATAATTAATTAATTAGACTTGATAGGACACCATAACCAACCATCTTCGCCATTTAAAACGGGGTCAGAGGAAGGCAACAGAAGGTGCTAGGTCGAGGACGGTCTCACGACGCGCGACGTCCTTTCCGGGAGTACTCTGATCTTAGGGTTGACCTGTGAAGCTAGGGTCGGCCTCGTTGCCTAACTTCTTGAGCATCCAACAATCACTTGGTAAGTGGGGGAGGAAGGTTCTGGGTTGATATCTAGATAGGGCTAAAATTAATCATACTTAACCACATAGTTTAATCTAGGATCTACAACACCAACATCTTAATTCTATACTTGCAAACACATGGATCTCATTGTTTTTATATTTACATGCAAGTCAATTTAGTGTTGTAGAATATTCATCTAAGTGGTTACATCTTTTAATCCTAAGCACTTTACTTTTCAAGCTTTTCATTCTTTCTTCCATTTGTGGTGTGATCCCTCAAGAAGTGCACATCCATCTGGAGGCATTCTCTTGACTGGGTCTTGAGTGCTTTGCGTCTTTTGCCATTGATAAGCAGTCCAACATAATTCTATGTGTTGTGAGCATGCTTAGCTTGGTGTGTTGATGGTTACTTCATCTTGAGTATCTTCTTTTCCTGCACATTTCAAGCACTTGTTAGTATATTGCATCTATTGTATCTATCTTAGTTTAAATTTGTATATCTTAGACATTCTTTTGTATCTATCTGTATCTATCTTGTTATAATTTTGTAATCTTTGTAACTTGTAATTATCTTGTAATGAACATCCCCTTAATTTAGTTGATCCCTTGCCCATTGTTAGGCACTAGTCTTAGTTGCCCTAGGAAAAGGTCTGACTTTCATACTTAGATAATTGCATCTTGCATTTGTTGTTTAACATCATAGGCTAGACTCCCCCTGACGATTTAACCAATTAAAACCAACTCCTAGAACATAAACGTTAATCTCATCTAGTAACTAGGGTCTACCCCCCTTGGCTTCCCTAGGAATTAGCCTAGACAGAAGAGGTTCAAGTCAAAGTGACATCGTGGATTTTGAACCTAGGCATTGTGCCTCCGAGGACACACTAAGTGAGCAGGACTTAGCTCACGTTTGCAAGTGTGTATAAGGACAACAACAGGTAGAAAGTCATATTCTTAGTTGTTAAGAGAAGGGAGTTCCTTTCTTTCCTTTGTAGTTCTCACACAACTTTTGTCACACCTCTTCCCTTGGAAAGAAACACCAATCGAGATTGTCCCCCATACTTGCTGGATAGCAAGAATGGAATAGTAATTGGTACTATTAATGTAATAGTACAGAATAGTACCAACTATTCTGTACTATTACATTAAATATTAGGAATGTATGGAATAGTACCAACTGCTATCTTGAATCGAGATTGTCCCTATGTTTAACTCTAGTAAGTCTGTTGATCTTAAAGGCCTTTAGTTTGTACTTTTCAAATATGGGATGAGACCCTTACATCATCCCTTGTCTATCCTTTTCAATGACGTTGTTTGTTTTAGTTTTTGTCGTTCTTGGTCCTAGCATATCGTTGAACCTATACCCAAATCTAGTGATGCTTTGGATCACAATAATCATAGGATTACCATGATTGGCCATACCTTTGCTAAACTTTGTGCCACAACTTTTGATATTTAACTCTTTGACTTGTTTAAGAGGCATGCGTGGAGGGGTAGGGACCATGCTGGCTTCAACATTGATGACGAGTCAATGGATCACATATTCACACTCTATGTTATCATTCAGGAGGCTAAACAAAGGTCCTTGAAGGTCTGTTGCTGCTTTGTTGAGTTTCAAAAAGTTGTTAACAATGTGCTAGCAATTACTCATTTAGTGGTTTTGTTCCCTTGGGGTACTTGATATTGTTTTTGTTCTAGTGAGGCTTTATGACATTTGTGGTAGGCAATTTCTGCACATCTTGTGGGATTTCTGAGATTTTTGAGAGTATCGGGAGTACTATTGGTCTCAAATAATGGTGTCCTCTTGCCCCCACCTTCCTTGGGGTCTATATTGATGAGCTAGAACTATTCATTAGAGATTTTACTTAGGAGGATGGTTCACTATGTCCTTATCTCTGTTCTTTATTTGTAGATGACATGGTATTGCTGGCCTCTACTTGAAAGGGGATACAAAGTTACCTTGACGCTTCGGGTTGATTTTGCAATTTTTCATAGTTGATAATCTTTCTTGGGATAGCCAAGACCATGATCTTTAATATAATAGAGAGGCCCTCCCTAAGTATCTTTTCTCTTCTCAGGGACAACCATTTTTTTCCTTGGAAATAAATCCTCGAGAAGCTTTTGGGCATTTCCTCCCATGCCAAGGATGGTACTTGTTACCTCCTAGGTTCTCACTTGGTTTATAAGTCCCGAAGCACAGATTGTGAAAGCCCAAGGGTGATTTAGACAAGATGCCACTGTCACCTTGGTAGCCTAGGGGGGAAACCCCTAAGGTAAACTAAGCTCAAGATGTTGTAGACAAAGAAGGGAGCTAAGGAGCTTAGAGTTATTCTGATCTAGGGTTTCAAGATGATGCTTCAATGTTTCAGATTTGATTAGCCGTTTTCTGAAGTATAAAACATCAATATAACGAGACTAATAACAGCAAATCAAATAGTTTTTTACACTAATTCTGGGATTTGCTTTTAGAAACATCAAGTCAAATTTAGGTTATTTATTTGGGGCTAAAATGACTTGAAAAGACAATCTGGTTTAGTGTTTTTACTGCTGTAATTTCCAGATTTTTTCAAACAGAAAATAAAGTTTGAAATTTTTAGTTTTTTGTGGTGGTTGAAAGGGAAGATTTGTGTCTTCCCTTTATTTTGGGCTATGGGGTCAAGCATGCATCTTTAGAGCTATGTCACAGGGTTCGCCGAATTAAACCTTGAGGTTCGAAATTTTGTGAACCTCAAAAAAATGGTTCAAATTCGTTTAGGTTCACTCAAGTTCCCATCTTAGTCACCGCATTCGCTGTATTTCATTCATGAAGTTCGAAATGCTGCGCATTCAAAGAGGATCCACATAAATTCATTGAATTTCAACCAGCAAATTTGCCAATTGTCCTAGCTGCTATTTAATAATGGAATTTCAATCCATTTTTCAGTCGTTGCTGAAGGAGATGCCTAGGAATGTGTAAAAGTTGGTAGTATGGTTGATGTCCCTTGACTGTATGTTTGCGTAGTCTACAGACTTTTGTTTTAGTCAGTTTGTCTCTTGCATGTCAGTGCTCGCTGTTTGCATTTACAGTCGTCGAATGATCCATCGGGGCTGTCATGGTAAGTGCCCTCTGTTTTCATATATCGGGTTCGAAGTTGTAATGGGTATGTGCCATCCAGCGGAATGATGCAACACTCAAATGTTTTATTTATACACATTCACTAAACTATTAATTTAAAACACATAACTTTTAGCCCTTAAGTTGCTACATTAATCTATGTTAATATAGATTAATTAATTAGATATATGTTATATTATATAAGTTATATATTATAATATGAATATAAATTTTAGTTTATAAAATGAATGTAATATTTAATATATATAAATTTTTATATAGTTAAAAGATACTTGAATTAGAAAATTTATAAATTAGCTTATATAAGTTGAATATAAATATTTGCCAATTGAGTACAGTTGAACTTAATGGCAAACCTCATTTGAACCTCATCGGAAAATTTGAATTCGAATCGAACCTAATTGTTGCTGAACTTGAACTCGACCCTGAACCATGTGACATAACTTTAGAGGGCAGTTCTATGAAAGATTTAGGATCTGGTTGAGCTGCAAAATTCAAGCCACAACAGCCCAAAATTTGATTAACAGATTTCACAAATTCAAGAAAGGAAAGGGTCTTTATGAGGGGATCCTTTTTCAAGACAAGACAAGGGTGGCTTTGCCCAAAATTCCAACTAATGCAATAACTCTAAAGACATCTAGACCAAAAAGTTTTTCTCGTTATAACAAAGAAACAATGAAGTTAAGGGGTACATCACCTCTTCTGATGTAGCAACAAGACCGCTTTTCTATGGCTCCCTCAATATGAGTCACCAATATGCACCAAGAACATCCACCACACATTCAACAAAGAAACACAACCATTCCACAATAACTTAGACAACAACAAGAGCAATTTTATTCCAAAAGCTTTATGAGCACTTTCAACAGCCATTATGAGTGGAGGAACGTCCTAGTTATAGAGGTCTAGCTCAACTACTCCACAAATAAAATAATAATAGATCCATAACTAACCCTAGATCTATTTTAGTAAATGGTGAACAACTAATATCCTTCAAACAACTTGAGAGGACAAGTCAACAAAACAATATTTTATGGTGGACAAATGCCACATGTACAATCTCCAATACAATAGATGGTCCAAGAAGGTGGACACCCTCCTCAAAATAGTGTAATGGATGAAGTCAAACCATGAAGAATAACCTCCTAGGAGAGAATCCAATATGAGGGAGCAACATACCAAAAATAGGCCCAATGAATAGCTTCTAACCTCCAAAATCATCACACGTGTAGCCCTTGATCATGTAAAAGAGGGTCATCCCCTCAAAAGCCTCCAATATGTCCCCAAACGAAGTCAAATATGTAAGAAAGATGGCATGTGGGGGATCTTATGCAAGCATCTCGGTCCAAGATCCGAAGTAGATGTGAATCAATCACTTCAAAGTGGAACTTGTGAGCTCAACAAGTGGATGGCTCACCTCCCAAGTAAAATGACCTCCATAGATAAAGCCAAATAATGTGTCCAATGAAAAGAAGGTTGACTAGCACGTAAAAGGTCACCATGAAGCAAGTGCTAAGTCAACTCAAACCCCAACTATCCTCCAAACACACGGAATGACTCCTCTCTAATGATAAAAAAAATAATAAACCAAGGGAAATGCCTCCACATGTGTGCAAATAGGTGAGCACTTATCCTAAATGATGTGCATCTCTATCATAAATTGCAATCTCATTGTCAAAATAGGTCAAGGAGGCCAAGCGCTCTAACACTAAAGTCACACGTAACAAAAGGAGTAGGCGGACCCCTTAAGACATGCCATATCACCATGTAAATCCATGCAATAAAGGGGCGTACTCCATGAAAATTCATGTCTAGTGCATCATATACCATGACATGGTCATCATAGTCATCTCTAGTGCTAGGGTGCTCTCACCATGGGATAAGATATCACCAAACACTCAATCATCATCCATGAATTAAAATAATCTGAGCTATGTGCAAAGCATCCACTCATACAATAATATCCCACTATACAATTGTCACAATTGAGACACATCCATTGTGCTAAGAGAAATAATCATGTAGCAAAACCCGTGATCAATCTCATCCCACCATATCCTCTAAATAATCCATTCAAAGTGCTCGTATTAGGTACCAACTGGAACATCATGCCACTGGAACACTGGTGTTCATATTGGAAACTTGGGGGTATAAACATAAATCTTTGCACTCTGACTTCCCTCTAGACACCACAACCATTATGACCTAAGGGGGGATATATAGGGTTAAATGTATATGATATGACCCCAAGGGGGGGGGGGGGAGGCATATATGGGGCTAAATGTAGATGTTATGTGTAAAATGGGGCTAAATGTAGATGTTATGTGTAAATATATATGTTATACGATCGGCCTAATAATAAGGGGCCTCATGTGTAGGGGTGAATAGGTATATATAGAGATCATGTATTTGTTATTGAGGAGATGTGAATTGTAATGTATGAATGTATTTGGGTATTTGGAGGAGTTTCTCGTATTCTTTAAGGAGTTATTGTGTAACTTATCTCTCTTAACTATATTAGAGTTGTGCTCCATGCCGACATTGTTGTACATGGTGTGTACTTTTGTTTTATTCTGATATCTTAAGCATTTGGATCATAACAACACCTACCGCGGTAGTCAACATTTACATTACTATGAAAGTAATTGGATTACTGTAAGGGTAATGCTAGGGGAAGTGTGTGCATCTATAAGAATATCCTCCATATGTCCTCAAGGGCAAAATTTACATCAACTATGATTTGTCGTAAGCATCTGAGAATCTCCTCATAGAATGAGGGGTAAAAATTGGCTCCAACATGGGGACATGTGCTTTGGAATAGAGTACATGAGAACTCTAAAATCTTGGTTAAAACTTAGTGCAACTGATCATGGCAAAAATAAGATTCACATAGCAAGACGAGACTCTCACCCTTGTCCATCATAAAATATAGTTGAAGCAAATGCAAGGTACATGAAATTTAATACATGGAATCAAAAACAACTCTAAAACAAGACATGAGCCAATATGGCAAAGCATGCATGCATGGAAATAAACAACTACTCTAAGCTACAACTCATATGAGATTATTCATTCCTACTTTTACAATTCTAACATGGCACTAATTGCCATCATAATAGTAGTACTTCAAAGTCTGTCCATTCACAACTAGTTGCAATATTTCTCTGCCTAGGTGACTGAGGTAGAAAGAATTCATGTCGGTTGTATCTTCAATCTTGTAAGGCATGAGCCACATTGTATCAAATTTCACATGATTTCTAGGCTTTTTGCTCTTCTTGCCCCACGTTAGGACAAGATCTCCTTTTTGAAAATTCCTTTGATGGGCTCTTTTATCAAATACTCCCTTAACCCTGCTTTTGTTTTGGACAAGATGGTCAAATGCTTTTCACCGGTTTTCATCCAGTTCTACAAGCTGATTTACCCTTGCCTGAACTGCTTCCTTGTCTGTGGTGAAATGCTGTAATAAACGATATACTGGGATCTTCAAATGGATTGACAACGTGAAATCCATCCCATACATCGACTTGAATGGGCTTTTTCTTGTGGCTTGTTTCTTCGTTATCCTATTTGCCCATAAAGCATACTTGATCTTACAGTCCCAACTCCTTTTGTTTTCTCCAACAATCTTTTTGATAATGACTATTAAATTTTTATTGCTTGATTCTACGAGGTCATTTCCTTATGGGTAATAATTGGATGAATGAGACAATACAATGTCATAATCAAAACAAAATGTGGATAATTTTGTCGAGCTAAAAGCCTTGGCACTGTTGGTTGTAATCTTAGTCGAGACCCCAAACCTTGTGATAATCCTTTCTTCCAAGAGCTTCTTGAGCATGCTATTCGTTGCCCTTTCTGTGGGTATAGCCTCAACCCACCTAGTAAAGTAATTAGTGGCAGTAAGGATCCATCTGAACCTAATTTGCACGAAAGGGGGAAACTTTTCTAAGTTTCCAAAACTGGGACGGTACGAAACAGGCCCTCAAAAAATGGAAACGTCGTATATATATATATATATAGTTTTTTTTTAAATAAAACATTATATTGCAAGAAAAACATAATGATACACATAAATGACATTTTAGAAGGAAAACCATGTCCATATTAACTCCCATAGAAGGAAAACCATGTCCATATTAACTCCACGGTCCCCTATTTTTGTTTTTTTGGCCTCTACGACGCCTTAGAACGGTCAAAACGCCGGCCATACGGGCTGTTACGGCCGGGAAACGCCTCCAGCCGTATTGTACGGTGTTTCCAAATCGAGAAACGCCTTACTGTACGGTTGGCGGCGTTTCTCGGCCGTACCGTGCCCGTTTTAGCGTTTCGGATTGTTTCCGACGTCGAAACAGGGCTAGGGCATTTCGTGCAACTTAGGGCATTTCGTGCAACTTAGATCTGAACCCATTGCTAGAATTTTCTTTGAATTCCCCAATGAAATCCAAGCCCCACTGTTGGAAGGGTGCCTCTACTACTATCGGTTGTGAAGGTAAAGCTGCCCGGTGCTTTTTTCTTGTAAATAGTCAACATTGTTTACAAGCTCTTACATATTTGTGAACCTCTGCAAATATAATTGGTCAATAATATCCTGCTTTTAGTATTTTCTGTGTTGTGGTTCAGGCTGCATGATGTTCGCCACAAAATCTTGTATTCAATTCCTCCATCAACTTCTGGGCTTCTATACTATGATACTATCAACACATCTTAGAATCAGATCATTTGGATTTTTCCAACCAAGCCCTCCTTGGACCATTCAATATTTTGATGCTTTTAATCTCAGGGCGCTTCTCTTATAATCAACAAGGTGATTCGGACATGTCAAATTCTTCAGGTAATAGATGATGTCCACATACCATTCATGTTGTTCTAATTCATCCAAAATTGCAGATATCATTTCAGGGGTCTCTTCTTTATTCATATCCAATGTTCTCTCATTTCCCCGAGCGGGCATCTTAGCTAATCCTCGTCCCTTTACTAACTTTGTAGGCTTGATTTCCATATTGTTCTCCCAAATTCTGGACACCCATTTCCCGCGGTTACCTAAACAATCTTGCGGACTTAGTATATCTTTAACCACGGCATGAGGAATGTATGCAATAATCTTTAAATATCCCACATATGGCTGGAAGTACTTTAAGGATTGCACAAGGGCATAAGCTTTCTTCTCCATTGTGGTGTACTTCAACTTTGAATCCTTGAGCGCTTTGCTCATGAATGCTACAGTTAAAATTATGAGGATCTAAGTTACATGTATTTTGTTTCTGGAGGCCTTTGACGATATCTTCCAACTGAATATTTGAGAGTGCATCTGATATCTAGGCTAGGATTACTGTACATTGTACCTGCAAAATCTTGAATTTGCTATCTGGAGAACATGTGCTAAACATAATCAACATGGAACTAAATAAATTACTATTATCAAGATTGCTATCAATACCACATTTTGTTTGCTCTGCCAGCTGTCTTGCAGTTTTCCAAAATACATACATGCACTGCTTGGCTATAGCTTTCTCATTTTGATTGAATTTTATTTTTCTTATCAGAAGTGCAACAAACTACTTCCTCCTTTTTGTTTCTTTTCACTTTTGTTAAGCTTGATGCATTTTTTTAGGGATACTAGCTTGTAACACTAATATTCAGGCATGATGATAGTTCTTTTATAATTGTGGGTATCATCTTACACGTGTCTTTATTACCCTAATTGTGATTTGTTGGGTTTATTTTCTTATTTTGTTTGGTTGCCAACATCTTGCAGATAATGACAGATGCTGCACTGCTAAAGCGTCAAAAGAGGGAGATTGAAGAGCTACGTAAAAAACTTCAGGTTACGGCCATTCGGTTTTCAGATTCTTGTAATAAATATTTCAGATATCTTGCACAAAGTTGAATGCCAGTTGATTTGTACTTGTCCAAGGTGGATATATTAAATTATGTGGATTGCAGGGATCTCACTCAGAAGATCTGGAACTGGAAATTCTGAAGCTAAGAAATGAGATGTTGAAGGTTTGTTTGTGATATCTGTGGCATTTCTGTTCTTTTTTGTTTTCCGTTGAGCTTTATCTCTTGTTTTTTAGAAGTCTTTTATGACTGCTGTGATTCGCAGTTTGAACTTGAAAGGGAAAAGTTAGCCGCTGAACTTGAGGAAGAGAGAAAGGCTCAACTGGAGCGTGATCGTCGTATCATGGAGCAGCAGCTGAAAATAGATAACCTTAGCACGCTGGTTATAAACTCAGATCAAGATAGGAACTCCTTTAAGGTGCATCCCGATAAAATGTTCTTAATTCTTTGATAAGTTATTTATATTGTGTGCTGGAGCTTACACCTCTTAATAGTATTTGCCATATGCTTGCCAAAAGACTCTTGTAATCTAAATTTTTTTGATGTTCTTCTGTATGTGGGATGCTGTTTACGTGAAGCTGAACAGCTGTGAGCGAACTTATCCCCGTCGATTAAGCCTGGAGATTTTGGGCCAGGTGAGACCTAAAGTTTTGTTAATTATTTGCACACAATTGTGATTATCATTTATGGAAGAAAAGACATTTATCCATACTACATAGTGCGTTTATTTGCTTGTCCTGTTGGTGTCACATCTTTGCTGAAAGGCAATTCTTTGTCGGCTAATGCACACCCAAGGAAAAGGAGCAAACTAGAAAAAGGGAGCAAAAGCATAAATAACTCTGGCAATCTGAGTAGTCTAGACTCTAAACTAGTGATTTTACCAATTTTTTTCTGTTTTAGAAAATATGGTGCTTGCAGAAAATCCTAGTATCATTGTATGTAATGAAAGAATATCTCGTGTCTTTTCTTTTTTCCCTGTATTCAATTATCAGGCCATCTAAGTTCATATTGCTCTTAAATGTTTCAATATGTTCGGCATTGTCTTACAGTATGTTCATCAATTTTATAGCTGTTTTCTATGTTGTGCCTAGGAAAGGAGATCAACAGGGAATGGATGCAGAGAAGGTTCATTGGATAGTCGTGTCACTTTAAGAAAAGAGAAATTTCGGAGTCCTTCCTTTGGAACAGTATTTGATGGATCTGCTGAAAAGTTACGTAGTATTCCAAAATATCCAGATGCCAGTCCTCCTTCATCCAATTTTGGGAATATTGCAGACGAAGACATGTGGATGAGTATGAATAAAGGGCATATAACTACTGATTTGGATTACTTACAGTGCACTCCTAATGGAAATTGTTCCTCTGTGCCAAGTGAAATTTCTTCTGTAAGTTTTGCAATCAACGTCAAAGATTTTATGGTGCTCAATGCTATTATATTTTTTTTCTGTAATTTTCTTTTAATTGGTCGTGATGCTATACATGATAATGTGGTTTTGAAGCATATCTTCAATCTTTTCCTTTTGAAGCTGTTATGTAATTAGAGTGCTTTGTTAATTGATATAAATGCTTTTGATCTGTAAAGATTGATGAATTAATGTAGGTAATTTGCTTATCAGTCGGAATGTAGTCCTATGATTTCTTTTTTGTTGCTCTGTTAAGAAATCTAGCTAGCTTTAGCTTCCCAAGGGCATTAGTGTAACAAAACTAATTTATATGTTTTGTAGTTTTCGTGAGTGTTTTTAGCATTGCCTAACCCTTGATACTGTTGAAATTAAATGGTTAATCCTCACTTGAGGTCATGTGCTGATCAAGTGTATTGATTGCTTTATTTAGCCCACATATGGATAACTAACCCATTTATTGTATTTACTTTATTAGGCTATTTTGCTAAGGTAGACCTAGTCAACCTCTTAGGGATAGTGCCCTTAACCCTAAAGGATGTGTAGAAATATAGGTACACTCCTCTCATTTGCATCCACACACTCAAGCTGTTTATTGGATAAAGGCCTAAGGGTATCTCTTCTATACAGTGCCACTCTTAGAGTTCTTGTGTTTGGTTATGGTGTGATCTTCTATTTAATGCTGTTATAAATCTGCTGCATTTTAACTTCTTCTATTCTGGATCAGGGTTTGCTGAAGTGTTCACTGTAGATCTTCTATCTCCTAGTGATCTTGACATGGTATTGGGGCTAGTGTGAACTCTTCTTTCTCTATCCTGCGCTGTTCTAGAATGCTGGTGGGCTGTCAACCAGGGTTTTCAGCGCTGTTTTATCAGGACAATAATTTTTTTTTAGTGTTTTCTACCCTCTCCACCACCAGTGCTCTCCTATTTCTGTTCTGAAACTATTTCAGGGCTGTTAGCTAGGGTTTTCAGCGCTGCTTTTCAGGACAGAAAACTGTTTTGGGGTTTCCTAGCCTCTCCACCACCAGCGCTCCCCTGTTTTTTGTTTTTTCAGTGAAAACAAGGAAAGGTTCTTTGTAGATTGGTGCTCTTCTAAGGCAGCACACCCTATTCTTCTCTTATTTTTCAGCCAAAATTTACTGTGTTTTTTCAGGAGAGCACCAGTATCTTGTGATCCATGGATGTGAAATGGATTTTTCCCTGTCTTAACAGGGCCAACTATCATATTTGAACCAACTGAATGACAGCCCTTCTTTGCGGCAAGGGTGCATAAATGTATTTGGAGAAACCCCTTCCTGCCCCAGAAGATGGCAATTATAAACTTCGCTTTTAAAATAATGAAGCCCTTTGGTTGATTACTCTCTATGTGAAGCCAGTTCTTGTTCATCACACCAAGAATAACAAAAGGGAAAAGCAGATTTGGGATACTTTTCACAACTTATTTGTCATAGGGAACACTACTCAAGTCAGTCGACTTGAACCTGAGCTCTCCAATCTCAAAATGGCAGACTTTGCTAGTGTTAAGGAGTATATCACAAGTTTCATGTGGAGAAATGTAGCTCGAGCAGGAGCTTCTTGCACATGTTAGGTGTGAACGCGTGAGAAGTAGTTCAAGATGACTTCTTAGTGACCACTTAGGAAAAGTGGGAAATAATAACATCTTGTAATTTCACTTGAATAAATAAAAATGAAAATCAAATTTCCCATTTCTCCTAGTCTTAAAAATCTAAATGAAATATTCTAGAATATTAGCGAGTTAGATTTGTTCTAATCTTAGCCGTACACCTCATTGTCGAGATAAGGTGGTTGTTAGGATTAAGAAGATTAGTTGCTAGGATTGAGGAGATTAGTTATCTCTCTCAAAGCACAAATAGGACAAGATGGGAGAAGTTGGAAGTTGGAACACACATGGGAACACTCGAGAGAGGCGGAGACCAAGAGAAGGAGAGTGCATCTGAGAGGAGAAAGTGCAGATCTGCTGTAGCAAACAGCAAGAGGGAATCCGTATAGCAGCAGTGCCGTATAGTCGTACATCAGTAGCTGCTGCCTTCTTTCTTCAGCAGTGCCATACTTCTATATCAGCAGGTTATACTTCTCCGTTCTGTAGTGGTTTCTTTACTGTACAGCTGCTAAGTTACAGTAGACTGTGGAGGTACCTTGTAAGCTTTGATCATTGGAATAATAAGCTGTGGGGAAAATCACTGTGCATGTGTGTTATTCATTTATTGCTTCTGCTTTTCATTTTCTAGCTATATGTGTGATTGTTGCATGTTCAGAAATATTCATTTCTGTGATTAAATAAGTTCAGATCTGATTTATTTAATTAAGAGAAACATAGCACAGCAGTCATCTAGGGCTTTTGGAAAATTTCCAGTTCAAGAACCTGAAAGTTGATATTATTACATTTGGTGGCAAGGAAAAATCAGATTGAGAATATGTAAGTATTGTTTAAATAATGTTTCTCCCTCATTCAAAAAATTTGTTATCATTTTCCACATCATTCCTCTTTTTATTAAGGTACTTGTTTCTCCTTCTTTATATGATATGTCTTCAAATCATATCCAGCATCAAGTTACCTTGAGGAATTTAGTAGAACTACCCTCTTGGGATCAGACCCATTGTAAAGCTACGTCTTCCTTTTGAATGCATGAGTCTAGAGGGGAAACTCCTAAATCCTTCCAGTAGAAGAGGATGGTGTGCTCTTATTGCCATAGGGAAGTACATTCCTTCAAAACTTGTCTCCTTCATCTTTAGAAGATTGAAGATATTGCTAGACAAACAGCTAGCAACAATAATGTCTTTGAAGGCAAGGTTTGTACTTCTAATTTTGCACATGTAGTTCTGCACTTTGCTTTGTGGTCTTCAACTTCTTCACATGAATGGATTGTAGATTTCAGGATACTAGACATATGACGAAACACAAGCATTTTCTCTTCGACTATAGTGATCAACATAAAGGAGAGAAGGTAACTATTGGTGATGATTGAACAATCCCAGTCTTTGGTTGCGACATTATTGTGGTTGTCAGTATTATGTTTGGGGATGTTTTCAATGTCCTTGGGCTTGGATCTAATCTTCACTCTGTTTATTCCATCACACACACCAACAAAACAATGGAAATTTGGTTGAATAGATGGGTTGTCAAGGATATTGGTGATATTGGTTCAAAGTTGTTGCCTTTGGATATTGTGATGAATCTAAACACATGTATAAGTTGGGCAAGAGTTCTTCACCTCTAGCTCAAAACAAATTCGTTGCAGTGGGTGCTATTGTAAACGATGATAGTATGCTATGGCAATATTTTTTGGGCATACAATTTATGGATGCTTGAGACATATGGATTATCTTTTCCTTGTTGATGGTCTTCCATAGATCAACCCCCCTAGTGGTATTTGCAAGGGCTGTTTGATGGTAAAAGTTAAAACATCATAGAGATCCCTTTTTGAAGGGAAAATCAAGCCCTGCTTAAAAGTCCCTTATACTTATCCATAGTGATAGTGGTGGCCCCATGGCCACCGCCACCACTTCTCTTGGGAAAGCCAAGTACTTCCTCACCTTTGTTGATGACTATTATTGGTTTGTTTGGACCTTCACCATTAAACCCAAGGATGAAGTGTATGGTGAATTGATAGATTTCCAGTCTATGATGTTATCTTTGATGATCCTTTTCCTCGTGGTTTTCTAGGATCGCTTCTGTCACTTCTTGCTAGTGATGATTCCACTAATGGTTCTTAGCATATATCCATGGATCTTGCCCCTTCTTCTCTTGCTAGGTCGTTTGTTGTTTATTCCCAACTAGTTGTCATGGTCTCATCCTCATCTTCATTTGATATTGGTCCACCCATACATACTTCGACCTATAGTTATTGGACAATCTATTGCGATTGATGGCACTAATTCATCCTTTGTTCTCTCTTTTCCCAGTATGCCTCTTCTAGTCTTCCATCGCTAGATGAGGTCATTATTGTCGATACTCTTTTACTATATGTGCAGCCCAATGATTCTTCTCCGCCTAGTGTTGTATAGATCAATGTTGGTATCTTTCATGTGGATGCACAATTGTTGGATGACAATGACGATGATCCTTTTACTACAATGTTCTCGTCTCTGCCTTAATGGGTTGTTTTGTCTTTACAGATGCTTCCAATTTCCTTGTAGGTCCTTTAACACATTGTTCCCAATCATCTCCATCTTGGGCACTTATTTTAGTTGGCCCTCGTACTCTTGACTAATACTAGTTTGTTGTGCCAAAGACTCTTTAGAATCAGATCAACACTAATGAAGACTTGAAACGTTTTTGCTGTATACGATATGGCTTTTGTTGACTATGAGATCAACATTGGGGGGGGGGCGTGTATTGTGATGATTTATGGACATACTGTGATGATCTTCACTTGAGGACATGTGTTGACCTATTGTATTGATTTATTGATGTCTTTATTGAGCCTACACATGGGTAACCAATCCAATTATTGTATTTATTTGGCTATTTTGGCTAAGGTTGGCCTAGTCAACCTCTTGGGCTAGTGCCCCAATCCCCAAGGTTGTACAAAAATGTAAGTATACTTCTCTCATTTGTATTAGCTCACTCAAGTTGATTATTGGATAGCAACCTAATGGCATATCTTCTATACAATGCCTTGCTTGGAGTTCTTGTGTTTGGTTATGGTGTGATCGTCTCTTGTATTCTTGTTATAAATCTATTGTGTTTTTCTATTTTTGATTAGGGTTTGTTTAAGTGTTCACTGTAGATCTTCTATCTCCTAGTGATCTTAATGGATATTGACTAGTAGGTTCTTAATTATTACTCAATTCTACTATTGTTGAGTGTGTTAACTAGAAAGAATATTTACCTACCTAGGTAATAAGTTATGTTACATTTGGTATATGTTGCTACTCTTGGGTGAAGCATCCCTAATGTTTCTCCATCCTTTGGAGATGGGGGAGCAATAGTGGACATCATCATTTTCCTTTAAGCTTCTTTGGGGATGTGGGGGATGTCCCCAAAAACCTAAGATGTTTCTTAGCAAAAGGGGAACATGTAGGGGGAGTCCCCAACGTCACAAGGAAAAGCCGAGTGCCCCTTTGGCCATCCATGTTCTTACTTTTTACGAATCTACATTGTTTCTATTGTCACAACTTTAAAATTCTTCAAAATGGAGGGAGATAGTCAAGCTGCTAAGTTTGAAATGAGACAATCATAGGAAATTCCTAACCTATTTCATTGTAAAAGATCCTTACTCCAATAGGTGGAGAAAGTCCCAAGAAATAAGAAATTTACTGGTGGTTACCAAATTATGTATGCAATTTTTGTGTCCATTCTCTTAGGGTTAGCTCCACTCGATTTTACATAATCTTTTGGGCATATCTTTATAGACTTGAAGAGAGGTATGAAAAGGTTATGGTACCCATCTTTGTTAAAAATGATACTTGTGCAAATATGAACTTCAAGAAACCTTGTGTTATAGGGTCCAACAAGTGAAATAATCTCAAATGATCAAGAAATGGATATTGATATAGAAGTTCATATGGATCATATACAACAATTTTTTAGAATGTTTTAGATGCAATAACTTTGTATACAACATTTATATAAACACAATGTTCCACCAAGCTTTTGGGACATGGGTATGTGAGAGTGGGGAAACACATCCATATGATGTGTGGAGATACCCCCCATATTTTAGGGAATGTTATGGGGGACATTAGGCCCTGTTATCGCTGTCTGTGCACCCAAAGCTGAGGTAAGTGAAACAAGATTAGTAACAAAGGGGAGTGACCTATCTTTGTCACCTTAGTGGAAACTACTTCTGTTTAGGAGTAGGGTAAGACTACCCAAAGGGAGACGTCCTAAAGTGACCTAAAGGGTTGGTGAAATTAAAGCAAGGATGCAAAGATAACCCCCCTCTCAATGGTCACTCAAATCAAAAAAGGCCTTCTTGAGTTTATGTCTTGAGAGGATGGAAATTGGTGGATGAATTGTACACACTTGAGAATAAGACAACAAAAGCTGAGCATATAGGAGTTTTAAAGGTAAAGAATGATATTAGTGGCACAGGCAGATAATAGAAGCCAATGAAGCCAATGAAATATATGCCTGGCGTGCAGAGTACAGCAAAATGAAATTAGAACAACAAGAGGTATTTGTAACCGCTGCAAGAAATATGCCTCAAAATTTAGCTAGAAAAAACAATGAAAAGATAGCATTTACTAGGCAGAATGATAATCAAATGTGATAAGCAACTTCTGAAGTGTTTGGCTAGCATTCAAAGTAAATTATGAAGAAAATTTGCTTCCTTTAAGATGGTTGTGCTTACGTTGATTATAGCGATAGCAGGTTAAGTTAGTTTTCTAAGTTAGGTTAGTGTTAGTGTTGGTTGGTAAAAGTTTGAGAGTTTAAGGTTCAAATGTTTGTTTGATCAACCAATTAAAGAGATGAGATTAGATTACCCAGCACTGGGGTTTATGGACTAAAAGTTTACATTGTAAAGTTTACTTGGAGAAACAATTATGATTATACTTTTCTAAGTAAAAGGGATGATCTTATAGGAGTAACACCTTAAGTCCTCTAAGAACCAAATTTTAAGGAGGTGAGGCTAGAGGTAGGCACTTCTAGGCCCTAGTGCCTTCCTCCTCCTTAGAATATTGAAAGATATCAAGAGCAACAACAACTAGACAACAATGGCTTCTAAAGTGCTAGCACTTTGGGGCTTTAGAAGTTTGTCTAGATCAGATCACTTTAGTAAAGTCTAGCAAATAAAGAGCAAAGAAGTAGCACCTTAAGTGCTTTACTCCTAGGGTTTGTCAATGTTGAAATTAGTGCGGTTCTGAAACCATTCTCATCGGGGGATGGCATAAGATCCTAGCTGTGGACTAGGGCCCCAGCACCCTCCTAGGGTTTCTTGGTATGAGACCAAGCGATGAGAGCCATGGCAAAAGAAGACCCACTGTGGAGGCTGAAATAGATGAAGCTGGGGTTTAATGGGTCTAGGACCAAAGAGTAGAAGTAAAAGTTCTAGATGTGTTACAGAGAGACCCTTGGATTGTGTTCCAGGGAATCTTACCCGGTCTTGGATTCAGTCCTTGGATATGTTCGTTTCTGGTGGTTGATATAAGTCCCTAGATGTGTCTAGGGCCCTTGGATGTGTTCAGGGGAACCCATGCTTAATGCATGCAGTTTGATCCATGATCTTGTACCTTGATGGATCCGACCCTAGATGTGTTCTAGAACCCCAGATGTTATGGGGAAACACAGGTTCTTTGACTAGGTAGATCTTAGTGTAATACCAAGATGTGTTGATGTGTGATCCACTTCCTCTCTCCCAGGATGGTCCAAGAGACCTAGGAGAGTCTATGAAGATAGGCATGAAACCACATTGTGTGATGTACCCCTTATGGAGTGATGATAATGTTTATAGGTCACTATGAGACTAATGTAAACATGTTTTGCCATTATGTAACCCCCTTGTCTCTATCTAACAGTGATTGATTATTTTATGGTTTATGAGTTTGGAGTTTTTCATCTTGTGTGAGTGGGAGGTTTTTTTTTTTAATTTACGTGTTTGAGGGTTTTGTAATGTTAAATTAGAATATTAATTAATATTAAGATTTGACATATTAATTTAATATTTATATTAAATAATATGTCAATATATTAATTATTATTTTAATAACCTAAAACTCTATCCTAAACTATAAATTAGAATTAGAACCTATCCTCATTATCTCAGACACTCACACTCTCACTCTTCAACAAAGTTGCGGCTACCTCAGTGACAATCTTCCTCTGATTTTTGCAGCCTCCTTTATTGTTCAAGTCTCAGTTCTGTTTTCATGTGTTGGAAGGTCCTACCTTGAAGTTATTTGATGGATGGTTCCTTGCTGAGGTCTTCACTGCTGCCAGGACTTTCCTAACTTGCAGATCACACTTTCCTTTTCCTGTGACCAGGCCTCCCTCTCTTGTGTGAAGATCGCCTCTAACCATGCAACAACAATTTGTAGGGGTTGCCATCCCATGTCTCAGATCTATTTTAGAGGTGTGACCTCATTACAGGCTCCTCATGCGTTTTCTCTCTAGGCTGCTTTGCATGTAGGAGTAAAAGGTAAAGAGTTTTTTAACTTCTTGTAAGGCCTAACTTCTTTGGTTAGTACTTCATATCAAAGTTACCAGAATCGGACCAGTCATTGAACCAGTCAACCCCAAAAACCAGAACCAGATCGGAACCGGAAAAAAAACCGGTCACTAAAAACACATAAAATATTCAAATTTTTGGAAAACAAATACATATTCATATATATTCATGTGAATCAAACCATTATACACAAATTTGCAAGTTTAAAAAACTAAATTTTTAAAAAGTTTGAATCCCAATACAAGTTTGAAAATCTAAATTCCAACTACCTTTTCCACCCATGGGTCATCTTCACAGGATTGGTAGGTTCAAACAAAAAGCAGGTTACATGGAACCCGGTCGAGCTTGATTATTTGGTGGGGGAGCTCAAAATTGATTGGGCCAGGCTAGGTTTCTGGGATTTGGTTGCAGTTCTTATAACAACACTTCATATAATCAAGAGCTCTCAATAAAAGAAATTAATGAATCACATTAAGAAGTAAACAAAAAAATATATAGTGTAATAATCCCTTAATACAATACTTCACAATTAATGCTTTAAAGGAGCTTCAAAATGAGCAAGAATGAATAATCATCAATATCATACCAACATTCATCAGAAGCAAATAAGGTTGTGCATTAGTCAATCTTTCAATTACTTTAAATGTTGCACCAAAGAATATGGCCCCATTAATCAAATGAATAATGGCAACAATAAGG
This sequence comes from Picea sitchensis, assembly GCA_010110895.2. Lineage (NCBI taxonomy): Eukaryota > Viridiplantae > Streptophyta > Pinopsida > Pinales > Pinaceae > Picea > Picea sitchensis. The sequence continues at coordinate 131,507 of SNQJ01S0004251.1, forward strand.
TTAGTAGGTCAATCTAAACTAGAGTTAGAAGGTGTTGGTGGATTGTTCAAAGATTTGGATGTTTGTAATGAAAACACTCAAGAGAGAGAGATATTAGATCAGTGTCTTCATAGGGCAAAATGGAGTCAAAAAGTGGCTACAAAAATTTGAAGGAGCAAGATGATAATGGTAGGGCCAAAGACAAGGGGAATTTGATGGATTAAGTGTTGGTAATCCAAGGCTCAACCACCAAACCCTAGGGCAAAACAACTACTAAGGTGTAGGAAACCCTAGGCCCTAGTGTTTTTCCTCCTTGTTTAGCTCAATGACAAAGTAAAATCAACTAGGATGAAGAACAAGTGATAGGGTGTTTGTGGCAGGAGCCCTATAGTAACTTCAAGAAAGGCGGCTCCTTGGCTTAATCTAGTAGGTAGATAGCAATTGGAACAAGGACTATAACAAATTAAAGCAGTCACAGGGGTTTAAATCAACAATTTCATTAACAAAATGCAAAGTAAAACACAATAAACATTCAAGTAAGAGAATAATTACAAAAATTTACTCACATTCACCAAGAGTATCATCAATGCAAACCCAAGTTGTAGACTTTCCACTAAGAAAAGTAACCAGTACACCACAAAAGCGCTTCAACAAGTGCACTAGAATTTGACTAATAAATGATAGGGGTGCATTTGAGGACCTCACTACAGAGTGAGTGAAGATGATAGTGGTTTCAACCCTCAGACATGCCATAGCAATGACCTTTAATTTTACTTTGGGTCATAGCCATTCGACATGGCCAAACTTACATCGAAATCTTTGTTTACATTAAAATTGTAATTAAAACCCTAAAATCAAGCATAATGATGATGTCTTGCTTACCCCAGGGTGGCGATTGAGCAGGCGCACAGAACCTTACATGCTTCACAGGCAACGTTAGGCCTTCTTGGGCCAGGAACTGCCACACGTGCCGCCATACATAATTGCCTCCCAAAGCCTCCACAAGCATTGGATGGCGTCCTTAGATTGTCCTAGAAATGACATGAGCCTTCCAAAGAGCTATGTCACAATTAGAAGAACAGCACAGTGGGAGTGCTTGGGCGCCTCACGGTGAGCGTCCTCCCTCTTCTCGATTACCAAATCCTCGATCTGTCTTTGCCCTTCTTAGAGTCTCAACCCAGTGTTGTAGGCATTAGAGGCCGAGCTGGGAGGAGATGAGGCCGAGGCGTGAGCCATTTGCTTCAAAAAAAAATGGTTGGGAGCGAAGCGTTTCCGGAGCGTTTTTTTAGATATATATATAAAAATATATATATTAAAAAAAACATGTAGATTGACAAATTAGCTGCAAAATATACGAAACATGTATGTTTGTGATACTTTCAATATATGAAATGCCATCTAATTCCATATTATCCATCATTCCACTTGAATCTTACGTGGTACATTAATGAATAATCATTTCAAGCATCAACCATCTAGCTGCTAACAATTACACACACAAAGTAAGAAATTGAAATACGAACACTGAAAATACAATTACAAACCATATAGATTCTAGCAATTGCAAACATACAAACTTTAGAACCTTATAATAGGGAAGTACATCATTTAACTTATGGAATGAAAAAAGTTTATCCACCAATTGTCAACATGGGTCATGGCCAAATGAGGCTTTAAATGGCCTCTAGAGTCCAAAAGAAAATCATGCTACCACAAATAACTACATATCATCAAGATTCAATATCATTACTTATATTAGGATCCTCATCATCAGTGCCACCCTCTAAGCATTAAAATAAGATAGGAAAATCTTTTCATGCCTAATAAGTGACTTTACTTGAGTGAAGGGTACATTTTTACTAGGGTCATGACCAGTGTTCCCAGAGCATGGGAGCGTGGGAGCTCATTTTTCAAAAAATGGTAGGGAGCAAAGCGTCTCCAGAGCGTTTATATATATATATATATATATTCAAAAGAAAACATGTAGAATGCCAAACTAGATGCAAAATTTATGAAACATGTATGTTTGTGATACTTCCAATACATGAAATGCCATCTAAATTCCATATTATCCATCATTCCATGAATCTTACGTAGTACATTAATAAATAATCATTCAAGCATCAACCATCTAGCTGCTAACAATTACACATACAAAGTAAGAAATTGAAATACAATTTACAAATATAAACACAAACCATATAGATTCTAGCAATTACAAACATACAAACTTTAGAACCATATAATACAGAAGTACATCATTAACTTATGGAATGAAAAAGTTTATCCACCAATTGTCAACATGCGTCATGGCCAAATAGTTTTGTTTACAAAAATTGGCTATTTGCATAAGTACTACAATGATAATTAAACTGAAATCTAGTAAAATGAAAAACAATCTATTTCTCCTACTCATATCTCCTTCCACCGCCACGATTCCCTCATGGGGGTACGCGTGGTGGTAGTGAAGATGAAGCAACTGAGTGTGAAAGTCCTGCTAATGCAGGTACTGGTGGAGTGCTAGTCAAGGGGGGCCGTCCATGGAACCTCGCACTGGGTGGTGGCATCTCAGCACGATCATCCTCATCCAAAAGAGCATTCTCCAACTCCTCCAAAACCAATGCTCCATCCTCCAAATTGTCCTCCTCTGGATTGTAGTCCCACATCTTATTTGCTTTATCTAT
>SNQJ01S0004251.1:134179-151419 GCA_010110895.2 Picea sitchensis
TTTAAGAAACCAAATCTAGAAGTTTCAGTTGGAGTGGAGGAGAGCCAAAATTTGGTAGTCATTGAGAAGATGAACAGAAGGAGGAAGTAGAAAGGAGGACCCAAGAAAGGTAAGAAAGAATAGATTTGTTTGTCTCATTTTGAGAAGAACCATTTGAGCCATTTGACATGTTTGGGATGTTGCAAGGAGGGACATCAAAGCAATTTTTAAGGATTGAAGAAGTTGCACTGGACGAGATGGCAACCAAGCTGGAGACATCCTTCTTCATGGTTTATTGTTTGTCCACCAATACCGCTTCTAGTGTTGGTTGGTATCTAGACATTAGAGTGTCCAAGCACATAACCTTCAACTAGAAGATCTTCAATGAATCTAGGAGTAAGGAGGCATGGAAGTGGAGATGGGTAATGATGCTACCTATCCAACGACTAGAATAGGAACCATCTCCTTCCAAATGTCTTGTTACCCATTTTCATGAACGAGCATATTTTTGAGCATTTTACTATCAATTGGCAGTTATCTATAGAGGTTCAGATTGTATATGGGCATTACTGAGGGAGATATTATGGATGCACACACCTTTCTTGGCATTACCTTTATGGTTCACAGAGGAATCTTCAGATTTTCTAGTAACGAGCTACTGATTAGTGACAAATGTTGTCGTGTCTTCGAGAAAGGTGTCACGTGTAATGTGATCGTTTCATGCCTTCGACGATGATTTTTATAACTTGGTTCTGGGTATTCAACATTGTGGTGTTTTCAGTTAGGATGGTGTATGTCCCATCACCTTTTTTATTATTTTAGTGTCATCATCACCTTTTTCATCCTTTGGCATTCACATGGTGTTATTTCTACATTACATGGTGATATTTGATACATGTGTTGGATTCCTATTAAATATGATATGTATTTACACTTAATTCAACTAATTTTCATATTTACTAAGGTTATTTCAGGTTAATTATTTAAGTGTCACACATAATGAGGGAGATCACGATCTTCTAATTGATGATTATGGTTTGTCATTGTACATGGGGGCCTCCAATAATTCGCTCTAGTGTATATGGATAACTTTTTCACTATGAAATGTTATTTCATCATGATATTGGGACCCTAAATGGAGCACAACCCTTGTTGTTATCCCCTATCCCAGGGATAACTAATGAGATTATGTCTCGAGGCCCACAGGTCCTAGACATGGAGTACCGAGAGCCATATTGACTTGAGCTTGGCCCTGGAGGGCCCATCCTTTCTTTTTTAGCACCTCCATTCTGTCAGCAACAACAACATCCATCCCATCGACTCGGCTTTGAAGTAGCAGTGGGTCTTGCTCCATGAGGTAACAAGTCCAGGTATAATTGTATGTGTCACTCTGATTCTCAAAGAATTTGAATATGTGCATTTAATTCTCTTTTGCTTCATGATGTTTGCTTGGACATTATGCCTTTTGACTTGTCCATACCTGGGGGGGTGACAAAATTCCCTAGCAAGTTGGTTCCCTTAGGAGCGAATTGCCATTGGGTGGGTTTATGAAAGGTCATCGTCCATTCCTTCCATACTTATCACTTTTCATCATCTTCCCTCTCATCTATCCCCTACATTGGTTCGAGTATTGGGTTTGCCAAGCTAGTAAGGGTTGTACCTTACCTTGTGGGAAGAAGGAGCTAAAGGCCCAGAGGGTAAAAGTAGTTGGCAAAAGTTAAAAGCCAAAGATCAAACCTTGAGATGCTTCGCCCAGGGATCCTTGAGAAAGCAATAAAAGGCTTCTCAACAAGAAAAGAGGGGACCCATAAAATAAAGATAAAACTCAAGACCTAGTTGGTGGATAGGGGGTCTCATCACGAGCCAACCTATTAGGTCCATGGGCATATAGCTGTATGACACTACTATTCATCTGGTCACCACACCAGGGTAGTGGCTTTTGGTGGCATAGCCAAGAGAAAGGGGGTCTCATCACGAGCTAGCCTTCTCATTTCCGTGAAATGCTTGTGGGTAATGTTGTCACCATTGGTCACCATGCTAGGGCAGTGTCCCCAACTATTCTCTTGAAAGAAAAAGCAATAAGACAAAGTGTGAAAAGGCATTGAATGGGCTAGGAAACAATTGCATCCATGACAAGGTGCAACTCACCCTCTTCAGAGGCACCCACAGGTAAGACCTACATTTCCCTTTCATCACCGCACCCCTTGCCCAAACATCCCCCATACCATCTCATGCATTTACATGACCTAGATTGGTCTTCACTTGGAAACACCCCACACCTAAGGAGAATTAGCCCATTTGGATGTCTTGAAACCCTCTCCAAACCTGGCTTGTAGAATAGCATAACGTCTTTGAGCACTTGTTTGGTAAAAGGGAGGTTTTATGCACATGTTTGGGTAAATTGATTATTAGATGTGATTGACATTGCTATGATCCTTGTGACTTATGAGCCCATGGAGGGCGTACTTGCTGCTGCAGTACCATGCCTGAAGGATAGGTACATAAGGGGAGATGATTAGCTCGGACCTCCATACGGCTAAAAGCCCACCAGATGGATGTTGAGACCCCAGCCATGGGCAAAGAGATACCGGAGGCTTGCACCAGAGAAAAGGCAGGACGTTCCACCAGAGGCACTTTGGCAAGCCTAGACCCAGGGGGTCTTGCCATCCCACCATGACGTTGGCCCTTGAAGGCCCTCGACGTCATCATTCAGAGCCTTGTCGTCACCCAGTTGAGGTATCCAGCATGAGGACGACTTTGGTTGGCACGTATGGCAGTCCTGAGGGGTATTGAGCCCCAATGTTTCACTTTGGAGGCCTAGCGTTCCAGGAGGGAGGCTAACGTCACTGTAGGAGGGGCATGGCGCCACCCTAAAAAGATGAATTTAGGGTTTTATCTGTCAATTTTATGTAAAACTAGATTTTTGATGTAAATTGGCCATGTCGGCCTTTTTAGACCTAAAATGTAATTCAAGGTCTTGTGTATTGTATAAATAAGAGATCAAACCCTCATTTTTATTTATCATCTTTCACTCACACAAGTGTGAGGTCTGAAATTCGGCCTCTTTTAGGCTTATTGGCTGAAACTAAGTGGTGCACAACTCTTGGAGGGAGCTTTTATTGGTGATTTTTGACATTTTTATGGCAACTAGGGCTTGTGACTAGATTATTCTTCGTAAATGTAAGTGAATCTGCAATTCTTCTTTCTTTGAATGGTTATGGTATCTTTTTCTTTGCATTTATTAAGATTATGAAATTGCTAGTGTGAAACCCTAGGAGAAAAGCACATGTTATTGTCCTTCTCTTAATAGCTATCCACCTACTTGATTTTGCTAGAAGACATCTTGATTGAAGCATATGCTAGAGCCCTACCTTAGTAGCACTCTAGTACCTTTGCTTCATTAAGCTTTTATTTATTTCAAGCTTGACCTAATGAAGGAAAACCGCTAGGGCCTAGGGTTACCTACTTCCTAGTAGCTGTTTTCTTCTAGGGTTTTGGATGATTGAGGCCTTGGGTTACCAACACTTCAACCATCCTCCCTCTGGTCTTTAGTTCACTCATTATCATTTGTTTCCCTTAGATTGCTACTGCAAAAGTGACTCCATTTACCCTAAAGGCACTAGTTCATACCTTACATTTGATTGATTGATGAAAACAACCTTTAAACCATCTACTTCAAGGTCTTTGCTAACTATTCCTAACCTTAGATTAGACTAACTTACTAACTATATTGCTGCTGTTACAAAACAAAGCTACAGCCATATATGACAGCAGTAAAAGCTTCTAAAAGCAAGTGTTAGAGCTGATTTTACATTGCCTTCTTTGCTTCTGACAAATACTAGCATATTGCCAATTTTAGGTTATCAATTTTGGTCATTATTGAAGCTTGTTTAAGGCATAATTGTGAAGCTATCATTATATATACATTGCTGTTATAAATTTCTGTTGCCTTATCTCTTATATAAGCTTATTGTTTTTTATTCAAAGTCTAAGGTTTTATGAAGCACTAATATCAATTGGTACTTGCAAATAGTGTTTTCTTGTTGTCTTGTTCTGGGAATGTACACTTAAGCAAATCTTTGCTTCATCTTATCAAAACCTTTGGGACTTTCTGCTCAGAGTGACTTGTGAGAGGGGAGGAACTTTCTTGACACTATTACCTTTGCCTTCTCAAACCCCCAGGTCATCGGGGACGTCTCCCCTGGGCTTTTACCCCTAAAGAGAAAGAGGTGTCTTATTTAGGTGACAGTGATAGGACAACCTCCTGTTATGCCAATTTATTGTTCAATTGCCTTTGGCTTTTGGGCAAGTACAAATTGCGCTATAAAAGGGCACACATGTGGAGGAAAAATGGAATTATTTTATTAATATTTCCAGATTTATGGTGGACTATACCCTTTGAGAGCATTTGGTAGGTTTATATCTCACATATGTGGACACTTGCACACTTTTGGGATGACTTTTGACAATTATATAGCTATTCAAGCATCTTTGACTAGTTGTTTTGACTTGGAAATTGTGTTGGCAACTATTTTTAGCAAGTTGAATAATTGTTACAACACATGTGGGACAACAAATAACATTGGGCAAGCTCACTCTCTCCTCCAAATGGATCAATTAAGCTCTCAGACAATTGGCATGCATGAAATAACTTTTTTCTAGCTCACACATGCCACTTTTGGATGCTTATCACTATTTTTAGCATCAGTTGACCACCTTAGAGAGATACTGGGCATGTCATGAGCAAATCGACCTCTTTAAGTCACATGTCCCAATAGAAATACCCGAAGACCCTGTACGCACCTCGAACGTGAATGATCTCTATAAGATGGTTAGAATGAGCCATAAGGACATGACTAGCCTTGAAATGGAATCTATAAGGACGGGCCATGACCCGCCACAAGGGTCTAAAGAAACCACTTAAGTAAAAAAAAACACTTAACATAGATCACTAAGCATGGTCTAGTAAGAATACAATGGCTACATCGTCACAAATTTTGGCTCATCATGATACATCACAAAGGTTCTTGTGAAGGCAAAACTGATCATGGAACACTGGGCTTTGACATCATCAAAATGTGCACATAATCAAGTCAGATGATGGGACAATGTGACGAAAACATGTGGCTACTGGAATGCATATATGAAGGGTGACAACTAGCTCCAACTCAGGGACATGTACTCTATGCAAGAGTGCATGAGAACTCCAGAATCCGCAAACCTGATAATTTGAAACAATCTCACAAAATACATATTAGATATTGGACAAGGAGGAAGACACAAGTGCCTTGTCCCTTCCCTTATGATAAAAAATAAAAGTAGGAAAGCACATGGATACCAGTTAGATAGATCATGATTAAAGGAGAATATATCATATGGAAATCATTAATTGTCAAATTTTCAGGCAGTTGATGCACTCAATTTCAGATTTTGTAAATTACTTCCAAGTGACCTCAAACAATAAACTAGGGTTGTTATCACTGAATAATTTGACACTGAAATTATGACAGAAAATTATAGCAGAAGCACAAAGATCAGAAATCATCCATGCACATGAGACACAAAATTTCTGTTCTGTGAAATTTTCAGATTTGAGAATTCTTAGGATAAAAACAATTCTCTTGGCAAATTACGAATTCAACAAAAATCCCAACAAACCTTCAACTTGCAAACCTGCCAGAAACCCTAGTTGACGTAACCCTGCAGTTCTGCTCTATGGCTTGCTGACCTCACTTGTATGGTCTACACGTGTTGTATGGACTATATGACTCACACGTGCGACTTGTTTTCTGCAGTTGCTTCTGTTGTACAGTCGCACGTGTGGTACGACTTGCTGTACAAACTGTACAACTCCACACGTGCAACCCTCTTCCTCCTCTTCCCCCACACGTGTGGCTTTTCTTGCTTGGTTGGAAAACTGAAAAAGAAGAAAGTCTAAAAACCCTATATTTTCCCAAGTGAAGAATTTTCTTGTTGAAATTTCTACCCTAATCTCCTTGTCACAAGTGCTCACTCTCTTATGCCAACTCTATAATGTCACATTGAGATGTGATGAGTGTCTCCTCACATTGCCTCTCCTTTTATAGGAGTCTAATAAGTGAGTTTAGGAACCCCTTCTAAACTCAACATTAAATTAGAATTGTTTATTCCTCCATGTGGGTGTGAAGCCACAACCAAGCCCCAACTCAATATACAAGGGGTTTTCTCAATGCAATATGAGTGCCAACAAAGATTCCCACATGCCCGATACCAAGGCCAATGTGGGAATACTTCCCGATGCTACAAAACATCAACATTAATTACATTCATGAAGACACAATTGCAATGCATAAAGGAAAAAAGGAAATGAATGCATAAAAGTAAAATCTAATGCTCATGCTAAAGAGCTTATTCACCCTAACCTATCTTACCTAGATGCCCCATGGCATTAGATGTTATCTTTGAAGAACACTTTTAGGATTTGTCGATTTATTTGCATTGGCAACTTCTCACCATCCAAGTGGCTAAGGTAAAAAGAATTTTGACTCGCAAACTTTTCAATCTTGTATAGTCCCAACCACGAACTGTCAAACTTGCCATGCTTTCGATGTTTTTCATTTCTTTTATTCCACATGAGGACAAGATTGCCTTTTTGAAGAATCCTTGGGTGAGCGTTTTTATCGAATTTTCCTTTAATCTTTTCTAGATATTTTGTGAAGTGATCAAAGGCCTTCCTTCTACTTTCGTCAAGCTCTATTAATTGGTTAATTCTTTCTTGGAGTGCTTCTTGGTCGGAGGAGAGCTTTTGCAAAATTTGGTATACTAGGATCTTCAAGTGAATGGGCAATGTGACATCCATCTTGTATACTAACTCGAATGGGATTTTTCCTGTGCACTCTTTCTTGTTATCCTATCAGCCCATAATGCATGGTTTATTTTACTATCCCAACTTTTCTTGTTATTCCCCATTGTCTTCTTGATGGTGGCCATCAAATTCTTATTATTGGACTCTGCAAGACCATTTCCTTGGGGATAATAGTTGGAGAAGTGGGGTAGGACAATGCCATCTTCTAGGGTATCTATTCCCAAATCTGAAGCCAAACCGAGAAGGTTAAATTCAGTTGATTGAGCCCCTGATCCTATGAAAACCTTTATAGAATCTTTGAAGGAAGTGAAAGGGTTGGTTGACTACATATGCAAATCTTTCCATTTAATGAAAAGCTAAAGGGATAGATAAAGCTGATGTTGTTGAAGGAAAGTAGGGTACAAAGCAAAAAATCTCCCATATTGCCAATCCTCTTAAACAAAAGGAAGCAATGGTCAACCCTTTCATTATTTTATTCTTTTGGTTGTGGTTTGCTGAAGAGAAGGCGCACAGGTTTGAAGTTAACTCAGCCAAATGTGTTTCTACACAACAATTCCCCACTATGTGAAGCATAGAGGAATGACTATATCAGAGCTTACTGCTGCAAAGTTTTGATAAAACATAGTTGTTGGAAAACATTTTCGATATGAGATATGGGGGACAGGAAAATTTGCTCCTTGGAGAGTTTCAATTTGCTTTCATAACTTTCCACTTTATGAATGTGGGAGAAACACACTAAAGTGAAATAAGACATAAAAACATGAAATAATCTAAAGTCGAGTTGACTTTATTAATGACTAAGTCTAATATCTGATTGACCATTATAAGCTAATATTTACTTTAACACTTTTATTATTGCCCGACATCTTTACAATTCTTGTTATGAAATTTTTATTTGAAAATTAAGAATCTTACATGTGCTGTTTGCATTATGGTTTGGAAGAGGTATCACTATACTATGGTGGAAAGAGGTTCTGTGGATGCTTTTGGAAATTGCCCTTTATTTTTTTTCTGAAGTCTATTCGTGATTACTATTTAAAAAGCAATGTTGTCTTCCGTAGAAATGTTTTGTCTTCAAAATTTACCAGGAGTAAGCATGTTACACTCCTTTTGGTTCAGGACATGAGGGATTGAGACAATAATTTTATAGATAGATGAATTTACAAGGTGATATTTGTGGGGAATTATTTGATATTTTGTTAATCATAATGAAGTTTTTCATTTTGATGTGGTTCTTGGTGAGTTTTGGTTGACAAGGAATTCTTACATCTCTTGCTTGAATAGGTCCATGGTGCAGTTGAAGGATACCGAGAAGAAATGGAACGTTTGAGACAACAATTGGAGAAGGCTCTTCAAGACAAACAAGAAATTGAGGTGAGTAATATGTCTAAAGTTTTTATAAATGACAAGAAAATTTTCAAGTGTAAATGATGTCTCTTTGGGGTGTCTATTCAAATTGGAACGTACTTTGCAATCACTTATCTATGATTGTTTCTATATTCTATTTCTTGCAGTAGCGATAGAATATATTGCATGTATAAAACCTGTGCTATTGTTTAGTTTTAGTGTGATTGTTTTGTCACTCTTGATAATCAGACCAACTGAAGAATTGATATGGTAATCTTTGTGTCATTTTGGAATGTCTTTGTTAGTGATTATTCAATTGTCTGCATTTGTCCATATCATTATTTTTTATGATGCAGGAAGAATTCTCTAGTATATATTATGTAATGTAACGTGGGTTTGCCTAAACATATTGTCTGGCTTGTGTTGAAGGGTAAATGTACAGTGAGCCAACTATGTTTCCTTTTAACTTTGAAGAAAGCATTTGACAAATAGTTCAAGAATTTATTTGGGCTATAATAAGCAATCAATGAATTTTCAGACTTTACAAAACGAAATCCAGAGAGTTGTGAAAAAATAAGTCATTGATAGAACACCCTCAAGATAGTAATGAAACATCTAATATTTAAATTCTGTCATTATTAAGATCTGCGAGAAAGCTTAATAAATAGCATTGGTATTTGTCTTATACAAATATTTCTCTCCAATCAGGGATCAAATTTGAAGGGTTATTGTTGGTTTAACCCTTCTATGTTAACAAGCTGAAAGAATGAATGCTTTTCATTTGGAAAGAAAAAAAAGGGAGATCTGTTTCACCAAAACAAAATTAAAGCATGCCTTAATATTAATGGTTATCCTTATATTGAAAAATAATGTTCACTATGCTATCCCTTTTTAAGATTTCAGCCATTGATATGTAAAACTTGATCCCTATAATGTAAGCTGTTAGCTTTTTAGCTCGGGAGGTACTCCGCATGTTTGTCTTGTATGCGGAAGTAACCTTGTACCTACACTACTAGACACTTGACTTTGTAATGGGTTTTTATAACGTTGTGATAAAGTGATTCTTTTATGTAAATGACTTTTTAATAAAGTGTACCTTCTAACATTAAAGCGACTTTATCTCATAAAGTGCACTTGTGTTATAAAGTGAAAATGTACTTTAATATTTTAAAGTGATTTATTTTGGAGGGAATGAATAATGACCCTTGATCTTGTAAAGACAAGATTAGATCTTGGCCATTAGATCTAGGGTTGGAGTAGGTGAACGGTCACTTTCTAATTATAAGAGAATACCTAGGGTAGTGTGCATGACACAAGAGAGAAGGAGATTGAAAGAGATTTTTGAGTAAGCTTGAGAGAGGGAAGTTAGGACTGCAAAGATGGTGCATTTCCCAAGAGATATTGGGCACAAATCCCAAGGAAATAATTCTGTGTGATTGCTGAGTTATTTTTTTTTGCTGTTGGAGGTGGTACTGTACGGATCCATACAGTCTGTACAATGAGGGAAAGAGGGCACACAAATCGAGGAAAGGAGTGGCACAATTTTTGAGGCTGTTGAAGGGTTTTTTCTTACTGCTGCTAGGCTGTACAGATCAGTTCGTACAACAGACTGTGGGCACACTTTTCAAGGTGCTGTTTTCTGGGCACGACTTTCGAGGCAGAAATTTGGGATTGTTGGGTGTTGTAAGTTATTTCTCTTGGTTGTAAATGTATTGCTGGTGCTGATATATCTTTCCTGAAGCTAATAAAATCTCTCTCTCTCTCTCTCTCTTTGGGTTTCCCCACATTGGGGTTTTCCCTAGCATTGCCTAAATTTCAGAGTATTTATGAGTTGAATGGTTGATGTTCATTGTGTTTATTCCGCTGCAAAATTGCTTAGCAATGTGTATTTCTACTTAAGGTAATTTCTGAATGTGTGTTTAGACATTTCAGAGTTCATAGAAAACAATTATCTCTAGGTTTCTAAGTGTATGACAGAATATAGTCTTGTTAATTTTGTCATTTAATTTCTACACAAGCAAGCATGAAAGTTCGAAACATAGTACTCTGAAATGTTGATGTTTGGACAACATTGAGAAGACATTCTCTTACATTAATAATTAATAATATAATTATTGATTATTAAATACTATATATAATAGGTAAATGATAATAATAAATAGTTATTGATTATCCAAGGGATGCATCCTTTCATGGATGGTCACCATATGTTCTCTATATATGGAATACTCATCATTGTAATAAAAATATATCGATCATATTTCATATGAAGAAAAACAACATGGTATTAGAGCGGAACTGGGCTCGACTCCTTCACAGGAGGGCCCAGGAAAATGAGAAGTAGAGTAAAGCGTTCAGAGTGTTAAATTTATGTTGTTACAATCTCTATGCACAACATATTTACTTTTTACACCTACCTAAATTATAGAAAGAATTCCATAAATTATGGTGGGCAGTAATTTCTAGTTAAAATGTCTAATTACCTAAATATGAGGAATGTACTGTATATTTACTTCTACCTATATTTATGCAAAGAATTGCATGAATTATGGAGGAGCAATTTAACAAAGTCAAATACTATGTGGATGGATTATAACAAAATTAATCTTTGGGTAGTTACGGGAGGTATTCTCCAACTATTTATTAGGAAAATTAATTTTCAAAGGGACGTGTCTTTTTGAATCAATCTAATATTAAAAATACACTTGAAAGACACAACAATAGACACATATTTTTTCTCTCCCACAAGTGGGAAGTGATATAAGGAAGAGACCGAAGTTTCTAAGTAGTTGAAAGTTTTCGAGTTACTTAGTGATGTTCTAGAGTTTACTAAAGTAATATCGTATATCATTGGAAGTGTTAAATTTATATGCAGCAACGAGAGCCATTCTCCTGGATGATGATACAAGACCCTAGATGTGTTCTAGGGCCCCTGGATGTGTTCCAGGGAATCCTTGCTTAGTGCTTGGATTGATCCTTGGATGTGTTCCTTGGTGGTTGATGATACAAGACCCTAGATGTCTTCTAGGGCCCACAGATAATGTTCAGGGGAATCTATAGTGCTTGGATTGATCCTTGGATGCTCCTTGGTGGTTGTCTCTGAGACCCTAGATGTGTTCTAGGGCCCTATGTTCAGGGGAATCCTTATTTAGTACTTGGGTTAGATCCTTGGATGTGTTCCTTGGTAGTTGATGATATAAGTCCCTATAGATGTGTTCTAGGGCCCCAGATGTTCAGAACCCTTGCTAAACGCTTGGGTTGATCCTTGGTCTCACGACCTTGGTGGATAAGACCCCAAGACACTCACAGGGCTACTTGATTTTAATCAAGTACTTGATGGTATGACCTTCCTTGAAGGACATAACCACAAGAGGATAAAGTCCCATATGCAGTATTGATGATATAGTAATAGGTTCACCTTGTGATTTGAAGGGGATGAGTCGCCACCTCGAAACCCTCCTTACCCTTGTTTAAGTGGTTGTGGGCTTTTGTTTAATTGGTTGGGCATGAAGCCCTATTACCACCACCCTTATTTGTGGGCTTTGTTTATTTGGTTTGGGTTTTTTTTTTTTTTTTTTTTTTTTTTTTTTTTTTTTTTTTTTTTTTTTTTTTTTATTGTTTAAATTCCATATTTAAACATGTGACTTTTAATATAACTTAACCTAGCCCTAAAGTTGCCTTAACCTAGCCCTAACCTATTACTACTATTTGTGACCCTCCTCCTTACACCTATCACACACACACACTCTTCTATTATTTGCGATAGCGTGGAGTTGCCTTGACTGCGGCCTCAGTCTTGATAGTTTGCTGTTGAAGTTCTGAAGCATGTAGCGGCACCCTCAACCCACAGTCCCACAGCAAATACATGTAGCGGTGCCCTCAACAAACAATATTCCAGCCAATACTATGAGGCCGTGGCACTCCTTCAACAAGCACACAACTGTTACAGTAGAGCATGGTCACAAGAAAGAGACGGCTGCTACAGTTGTGTGCTTGTTGGAGGAGTGCCTTGACCTAAAAGTGTTAATTTGTAATTTATTTCTTGGGGTGTACACATCATATTCAGCGTAGGATTGGTTTTGAAAGTTGCCAAATCTATCTCTAGCGTAACATCGTAGGTGCCACGTCCTGTCTATTGTGGGTGCCACGTCCTGTCTCAGTTGTGGGTTTTCATTTAAGGGTATGACCCTTGTTCAGATCTTCTATCTTGTGTATTTTATTCCTTGTCTTTGGGGTGGATCTTCCACATGAGAAGCAAGGGTTTACTTACAGAACTGTAGGTTTAGATCTGAATTTCTTTGACTAGGAAGAGGTTTGGGTCCTTGGTGTCTTTGTTCCAGAAACCCTAAGCTCGGTGGCTTGAAAGTTCCTTCAACATTTGGCATAAAAGATCTTGTGAATCTGGGCTGAACCTTTATGCGAGCCTTTTGTGGAGCTACACCTTTTGTGGTTACTGTGACTCCTTCTGAGGTAGGGTGCTGTACCAGGTATGTTTCCCTCTTGTTTTCTTTGTGTTAGATCTGATCTTATTAGAGATTTGTTTAGGATCATTTTAAGCAGAGCTTTAACACTGTATTAATTAGATTTTTTGTTGTATCTAATGAACTGATCTATGATCTGATTATATAGATCTATTTCTTGTTATCCATGATCTAAGAACTTACTCATCATATGAATCTATTGTTATTTGATCTGGTTTAAAACTATAGAGGCGGATCTACTAACTCTTCTCTCTTGATCTGGATGTTTATTATCTAATTTGTGTGTAAGCATCTTCTATAAGCGCTACTGTTTTAAGTTCAGATCTAGGTATGCTCATCTTATTGCTTGTTAGATCTGAGCTATTGTTTAGATCTGAGCTTTGTCTTTGATCTTTAGATCTATTTCATACTGAGTCTATTGTTGTCTTTCTGATATTTAAATGCTAGTTTAAATATTCTAGGTCTTGGATTCTTAGATCTAGCAGTCCTTGATCATTGAAATTTTAAAAATTATTCGTATTGCATTATTACCTAAAATCTACTTGAGTAATTACCACTTCTGCGGAAAGTATTGCTTGTCTATTAACACTAGAAGAATGTCAACATGGTTAGCCGGTATGACATTGGTATGATGGATGTGTGTTGATAGTCGTATGACATCGAGTATAAGATGGATGTGTTGGTCATAGTAGAAGATATATTATTTGGAGTGTCATTGTATATAGTTATGCACAAGATAAATTGATCTCCCTCTAGGGAGATGCTTTTTGTTCGTGTTTCTTGTTTCGGGAAGGTCACAAATTGTAGCTTTCACGAAAGGAGCCATGTGATGACCTTGAGAGGCAAACATGGAGGGAAAGACCTTCCAACATGATATCAAGGAGAGACAATGCCAAACATGATGCCTAGGGTATAAAGTCTAGAGACAATGTACCTCCAGGGCCGGAACTCATGCCAAATAATATAGGCAGGTTCTAGTGATCATGGATTACAACGGAGTCAAGACCAGTACATGCTTTGCTCATTGATAGATCAAGTGGGGAGGTTGTACTCGAGGAGGAAGCAAGATTGAGTTACCACACAGGGAAGAGCTACAGCAGGTGTGTCGAGGAGGGATCAAGAGACAAAGGAGTCACCTCCAACTATAGATGGAGTGTTGATGTTTGAGTTAGCATTGTGAGACATTCTCCCTGGAGGTTCTTGTGTGGACTAGTAGGGGGTGTTGGGTCATGCACACTTGGGGCAGTGACTAAGTCCACGCTCACTTGGTGTGCCCTAGGAGACATGATGTCCTAAGACCCATTACAACATCCCCATTTGGAACTTTCTTCCTTTCTAGAAGCTTACTCTAGGGAAGCCAGGGGTATCTAGTTGCTAAGTTAGTTTTACAGGTTGATGTTCTAGGAGTTAGTTTTAGTTTATTTACTGCAGTTAGGGGAAAACTAGCCTATAATGATCAAACAACAATCTGAGAAATGCAAGTCTAATCTATGTAATGATTGGTCCACTTTCTCCCTAGAATGCACTGGGACTAGGTGCCTACTGTTGGGCAAATGGGTTCGACTAAGGCTTGAGGGTGGTTGAGTACAACAAAGTATAACAAGTAGATCAGACTAATCACCCCCAAACCACAAGCTGCAAAGAATCACAAAATCATGCTGATGATACAAAGGTTACACCATATACATGTGATACATAAATGTACAAATCGGATATACAGATGTCTGAGGTAAAAACGCAGATAGACCAATTAGATACAAGGTACAACAATGTAATCAGATATACAGGATATAAACAGGATGTACACAAAGCATCCAATAATCAAGGCAAGTAGTGCCTCCCCACTTGGGGAGGCAATACTTCTTGACCCACACCACAGTAAGCGGATTAAACAAGATATTCAACAAGTGACTTAAATGCTCATGTACATAAAAGGAGATAGAACATATAGCTGTTGCAAATAGATGAGATAATGAAAAATTTCACAAGTGTGTTTGCCTACACATGCATCTAATTCCCCCCAAACACCACTTGTGATCTATGCAGCTAAGTGTTCTTTATTTAAGGTTTTAGTTCCTACCCCTAAGCTATAGATGTGTGTCTTAATCCTTAATTCCACCAAATGACTTTGCAGGTGCTCAAGATCTTTGAGCTACCCTGACTACAGCTTTAAGGTCGGCCCGTCCACTTCCTACCTGACTAGAAAGTAGATGGAGGAGGATCTCTAGTATCATGGGGCCAGGTCCCATACGTCCCCCAAAGACTGTCCTTCGCCCGTTTTAGATGATGAGTCAGAGGGAGGATCTCCCCAACGAAATCATGGGACGGTCCCCCGCCACGTCCCCCAAAGACTGTCCTTCTCGCCCGTTTTAGATGATGGAAAAAGAAGATTATGACCCCTAAGATGTTGTTAAGTATTGTTAGGACCCTCGGGTGGGTCTTTAGGTGTGTTGGGTTCGTTTTAGACAAGTTTTAAATGTCTGAATTTTATCTTTTTTAGCGAAGGCCGTGAGCGTATGAGTGTTATCGTATGCTTGCAGAAGTGTAATCAGATCACCATTAACATAGCAGAATGTAAATAAAAGATTGTATAAGATTACACCATCAACGTAATATCATTCCACAAGATAGATTGAATAAGAAAATGAAACATAGGTGCTTACAGAATGAGTTCACATCACCATTGACGCAGCAGAATGTAAGTTAAGTATTGCACAAAATTACACCATCACATAAATAGAAATATCCAAGTTACAGCACAATGTTTTAAACCACTTGATCAGCATCACATGAAATGATTATACAAGATATTGAACTATAAAACATGAGCCATTCACATGTGAGAACCATCAATGGAAATGAAATGTTAAACTTTAAAGCACTTAGAAAGGTTTAAACCATGAACAGTGAGATGAAATAAGTACGTTAGCAATATACTTAACGTGTGAGAACTTTAAAAATCCAAGAGGTTGTGAGGCGTTATATGTCAAACCATCCACATCTAAAACATAAACGTTTAAACCATATACGATGAGCACTTCAAACCATAAACATATGTTGTGTTAAACCCAAAGTATACTATGTGCAATGTGCTGAGGGAAAAAGATCAGGCCGTGAGTGTCAAAGGCCTACCTCACATCAGCATTTCATTCACTCAAAAGATACTATATGCTTGCCAAAAGAGTTAGGATGTGAGCTCAAGGATAAAATGTTAAACTATGAACAACAATATGAGCATTAGGACGACTAAGATAAGCAACATCTAACCATAAACATGAGATACTATGTGTAAAATGTATGCATTCAAGGTATAAGCTTTAAAACCTGATCAGGCCGTGAGTGAATGTGTGTGGATGCTTAGACTAGTATAGATCATGAGCAATTATAGACCTAGCATGTGAAATATTAAATCATAAATTGCAATGTATAATATGCTAGAAACCAAATGAAATCATGAGCAATTTGGACCATAAACAATGTGAAATACTAAACCAACAACCTCATATGTGTGAATATGCTAAAGAAAGGTGTTAGGCCGTGAGGTTCTAAATGGTTTAGGAAGAGCACTTGAAGTGTATCAAGCGTGACAGCTTAAGAGTTGATTAGTTATAGCATGGATATAAGTCTTAAACCATCACATTTACCTTAAATGTATTGCCACAAGAATGCTAAAACGTAAGCAATTTAATCCTAAGCTTGTGAAAGACTAAACCATGATCAATATGCCATAAGTATGTGAAGTGTGAATGTATGTGTGATCAAGGCCGTGAGCATTCAAGGGTGAGGCCATAGGCTACTAGCCGCTAGGCCGTGGGTGCCAAGTGAAGGGTGAGTATGAGTGTTTGCCCAATGTTTAAGATCGTGAGCACATGCAGACCAAGGCCTAAGCTCTTTCAAAATACAAACATTAAGCACCAAACCATAAGATCCTACTCCACAAGTTTTATGTAGGGTGTGTGCAAAAAGGTGCATACAAACAAGACTAGGCCGTGAGTAAAAGTACACAATACCGTGAGCTGAAGAGAGTCTAGACCATAAGCATATGAAATCAATTGTGAGTTTGAGTTGTGTACTAGGCCGTGAGCATTAAGTGGACTTAGGCCGTGAGCTACTATGCTTAGAACATGAGAAGCACTGCCATAAAGCAAACTGAAACGACCTCAAAAGATGTTAAGCAAATGAAAACACAAGCCAACTATAAGTGAAATGCTAAAGATAGAAAGGCCGTGAGTTCAAAGTGAGTGAGGCCGTGAGCATTAGGTGCTTAAACACACCAAAGAATGACTATACCGTGAGCCTCAAAAGGTTATTCCACATCAACCCTGCATCGCATCAAAATTATAATTGTGCTTGCAAAAAGGAAAGTAGGACGTGAGCAAAAAGGATGAGGCACTTGAATCAAAAACAACTTGAAGATGACAACTATCAAAGATATTCAGACTTAAAGGAATAGCAAATCATCACAAGTTATTTCTCCCTTAGCCAAGGCGATATTGGGGATTACTCCCCCAAGGTGCCGGCGAAAAATGAAAAACAAGACTGAAATAAAGATTCGTTCCCTTAGGCCGAAGCGATTTTGGGGATGACTC
>SNQJ01S0004252.1:2595-14184 GCA_010110895.2 Picea sitchensis
GGATTTGGGTGCTGCAAAGAAAATCCTTGGTATGAGAATAACAAGAGACAGGAAAAATCGCAAACTGACATTGTCTCAGGGTGAGTACACAGAGAAGGTGTTGGAGAGGTTTAGAATGTAGAATGAAAAACCAGTTAGTACACATTTGGCCAAACATTTCAAATTAACTAAGGAAATGTGTCCCAAGATACAGGAGGAGACAAAATACATGTCCAGGGTCCCATATTCATCAGTAGTTGGCAGCTTGATGTATGCAATGGTTTGCACAAGACCAGATATTGCACATGCAGTGGGAGTTGTGAGCAGATATATGAATAATCCAGGTAAAGAACATTTGGAGGCAGTAAAGTGGATTCTCAGATATTTGAGAGGTACTACTACTCATGCATTATGTTTTGGAGGTGCAGACACTTTTCTACAGGGATATGTTGATTCAGATATGGCAGGTGTTAAAGACAGCAGGAGGAGCACCACAAGGTATGTTTTTACTATAGGTGGAACAACAGTAAGTTGGATTTCGAAACTGCAAAAGGTTGTTGCACTTTCAACAACAGAGGAAAAATATGTTGCTGCTATAGAGGCTAGTAAAGAGATGATTTGGTTACAGAGGTTTATGGAGGAATTGGGAAAGAATCAAGAGAATAACATGTTGTACTGTGACAGTGAGAGTGCCATTCATATTGCAAATAACTTAGCCTTCCAATTGAAGACTAAGCATATACAGTTGAGGTACCACTTCATACGATCTTCCTTGGAAGATGGACATTTGAAGTTGGAAAAGATACACACTAGCCAGAATCCTGCAGACATGTTAACAAAGGGAGTAACCAGGGAGAAAATGAGTTATTGCTCAGTTTCAGTTGGTCTTCAAGAATGAAGATGAAGATGAGAAATATTCTAGGTCCAAGAAGGTTCAGAGTCCATCGTATACAACAGTGATGGAGTTGTTGAGATCAGTCTCCAAGTGGGAGATTGTTGGTTGTGGAGCCTGATTATCTTCTTGATTTAGAGGTCTTTTACTTTCAGTCGTGTTTATACCCCATGAAGTATTTACACCCCAGAATTATGTACACTCTTCCATGCGGGGGAGTGCAGAGGTGGGGTACCTCCTCTGCGGGGTCCGGGGGGGCTATCCCCCCGGCTAGGGCGTCTGGGGGAAAGTGGGGGTTGGGGGGTGAAGCCCCCGAAGGGAAAATTGCTTTGTAAATGTATATTGTAATTTCATTGTAAATCTGGACCATTCATTATAAGGTCGCATATCTAACGATAGATATTATGTTAGATTTTTTTTCCCTAGAAGGAAACTCTCTTTTATGAGGGAAATGTATTGCGGCTATGGTTGATGGAGAATATTGTATTCTGAAATAGGAGACTGTGAGAGAAAGAAGAAGAAGTTACAACGGGTTTGTTGTAGGTTGTATCCCTTCATATGCTAGATAATAATAAAGCAAGGACCTAGCAATTTTTCTGGTGGACATAGCCCACACTGGGTGAACCAAATAAATCTATGTCTCTATTGTATTGTGTATCTTTTTTGTTTTGTTTCTACATTTGTTTTATTTTATTACTCCATCGTCCTTTTTTTCTAACAAAATTTTCATTCACAACAATGCACTTGCTTCTGGATGTAATGGATATATTGTCTTTATCATTAATGAAATTCAAATATACTCTGAACTTGGCAGCTTCAGCAGCTATAGAATCCCATATGATATGCTTGTCTCCATGCAACATGCCTTTTCCTATTAACCTCATATTCAATTTATCTATCCTTTCTTGCAAGACTTCATTCTTCTTTTGAAATTAAGCCATTATTTCATCCTTTTCATGCATCTCTTGCTTCAATTTCTCTATGCTTCCTTTTATCCCTTTGATTTCTCCTTCTTTCAAGCTAACTTGTGACATAGCCTAAACAAGCCCTTCAGTGTTTGACCCAAATTCTGCAGTAGGAGATGCAACTACAACCTTGTTTAGTAATTTTGTCTTCTCTTGTGACCATTTCACCTTTTCTCATTCTAGATGCAACACCCTATATTTGTAGTCCAATGTCTCTTGACAAAGTGTTTCCTTTTCTTGTTCTAGAGAAACCAATTTTGTTGTTTGTGGATGCTTTGTAGCAGACATTTTCAATTTCTTCTTCAAACTTTGAATTAATTTGTCTTTCTCATCCAATGAGGATTTCAACCCTTAGGGGCCTTTAGATTCCAGCCTCTTGACCTGATTCTTCCAAGATATTCTAGATGATTTTTCCTGCCTCAACTTTCCTTCCAATTTCATTGCATAAGATGACAGTTTTGAATTCTTCAAGCTTAAACTCAAGTAATCAGAGTATAACATATCACTGGTATGCTTATGGAATTTGGCCTTGTCTAGAGCACTGATGTTGTCATATCTTATCGTTATCTCAGAGATTTTGTCTTCATATAATGTTAAAGGTCCTGTTTTCAACATCCCTTACCATGAACAAGGAAGATTTATGCTAAGAAATATTTTCCACTTCAAGGACTAAATCCCTCATCTCACCCAGAGCTATGTTTCCCTTCTCAGCATATTGTTTTGCCAAATATTGTTTAGATTGTTAAATTGCCTCATATGTTCTATCAAATATATATTTCTTGTTGCTAAAGGTTCTTGATCTTCTTTCACTCTGGATTTTTCTTTCCTTTTCAACCTCTACAGTGCTAGTTCCACTTTCCACCATATCTGATTTACTTGTTCTCTGGGATCTTCCTCTTTTAAATACACTATTTCTGTACACTATGTAAACTTCATATTCTTTGGGGAATTTTTCTAGTCACTGATGCCCATGGCCTTTGAACTAGTTCTCTTGTTGTAAACACTTATCTTAGGAACTTTGACTATCAGTTTCTGAGAAGATTGTTGTATTTGACTTTGTTTCAGGGTTGCCTCAACTTGTTGTGTTTGTGTTGGTTACAATATTTCTTCCATATCAACACAGACTTCTAGATTTTCCAACTTATCAAAACCCTCAACTTGTTCATGTTCATAAGGGGCATGTTTGTTCATCAATGTTCTCTTGGATATGATTTGGTGTGGATCATATCTTCTTCCCTATAGCTGTGCAAAACCAAACTCTTTGAGATTTGCTTGAACTTGAGATAAGAATGATATGGTTTTGAAAATGAAGGGGGCAATGATAAAAGGGAACTTAAGGTTGGAGGCTTTGTGCAACTTCAGGAAATTCTTTGTCTCAGATATAACTCTTTGCCTGATGAATTTAATAGAAAAGATTCTAGGGGTCAGAAAAATAGACAATAGGTAAGGGGATTCATGACAACCCTAAACCCAAATTACTATTGAGTGCATGAAAAGTACCCAATCCTCCACTATGTTCTCTGGATTTGGCTGTAGATAGCTCCTCATGTCATCCAAAACTCTAAGTAGGTTGGTATTGAAAATCAAACTGTAAAATTTGGACATGATTTTGTTGATGAAGATAAGTAATGTAATCCTTTTACATTCAATTGACACAAATGTTGCTTCAGAAAATTCTCTCTTGTTGGTTTCCAAGAAAATTCTCAAAATATAGGTGTAGTATCTGAAATGTCTTAGAGAATGAAAATTCACTAGTTGTTTATCGATATTATCAGCTAGGAACTGATCAAAACTAATACAGATTGACAGACCAGACTCTGACTTTAAAAAGGTAAAAAAGAAACCAAGCATGACTTCAACAACGTATTTTTCATTGTCTAGACCTAAAACTTGACTCAATATGGAGCATACCCATTAGAGTTCAATAAACATTATATTCACATTCATTGGCAAAGACAAACACTTTGAAATTTTTTTAGGTTTGATAATTGTTTGTAAAAACAGATCTTGGACCTCTGATGGACATTCTCTATATACCCTAATCAACTTCTCTTCATTGAAAGGTTCAAAAATTGCAGAAAAAGACACTGGTATACCAAGGGACTCTCAAATTGAGAGACTCTCTATTCTACACAATACCTCGTACCCTCATTTATTCACGATGACTCTTTCTTCTTGGGAATATTGTTCAGCACACCAACCTATAAATTCAGAAAACGAGAAAGAAATTTTGACAACATAAGGGACTATGGTGGCTTGGGCTGCTTTGA
Organism: Picea sitchensis; assembly: GCA_010110895.2. Lineage (NCBI taxonomy): Eukaryota > Viridiplantae > Streptophyta > Pinopsida > Pinales > Pinaceae > Picea > Picea sitchensis. The sequence continues at coordinate 6,702 of SNQJ01S0004252.1, forward strand.
GGAACAATATACATTTTCCTAATTTATCAGATAGGTTTCTCCTGGACACAGAGATAGGAGAAATAGTGATTTTAGTATAAAAATATCTGAATCTCGATCAATTAAGGCTTCTTCATTTTCCACAGGATCTTGTTATGTTACTAAGGTTATGATGGGATCCATGGTTGTGTTGAAAAATACCTGGAAACGAGCGGAAATGGTGTGCAGTTGGTGTATTGCTAAGCTGCAGTTGAAAGATGGTGGTCGCGCCAAGGTTTTAATGGTCCAACAATCAAAATAAAATAAAATAAATGAAAAAACACCCTTTTATACTTTTCCACTTTTGGGGGGCATGAGGAAGTGGTTTGCGGCAATGTGCTTTTTGTCCCAAAATGCACCTGGTGGTGCCACATAACCCCGATCAAAAACCATGGTTTAAATTTTGGGCCCACTCTCCAAAATTAACCCCCATGCAACTTATCCCCCTGAAAGTATTCTCATTCATTGATCTTGAGAACTCATGATTTGTGATACGTCGGGTGCGATCAACTTTGCGCTCCTGCAATATTAAGCCTCTCCCTGCCATATTTATCCCCTTTCCTAGTTTATTAGGCTTCCAAACTGGTTTAACGTCCCACTAGATTCTTAAATATTTATTTCACACAACAAACAAAAAAAAATGGTGACTAACACCGAGGAAAGGTACGAACAAAGAAAGAGGAAATAGGTCGAAGAGAAATAGAACAAATTGGAAAAAAACAATGCTAAGGATATTTCATCAGAAAGAAATAATGGGGATAAATAAATGAGTGTGGGGCAAGATAAGGAAAAAAAATTAAGTGCAGAGAAAGTAGCATTGATCGCACAGGAAGAAGTGAGGAAGAAGAAGGAAGATGAAGAAAGGAGTAATTATTCCAAATATCAAGAGAACAAAACAACACACGACAATGCAATTTTGACAACAGGCCCTCACACTAACCTATTCGAGACCCCTATAGAAGAATTTACTCCATTGGCATCCATTCTAGGAATTTTATCGATCACATCTATAGGACTAGGTTTTGAAGGTGCAGTTGTCACTACTGGTGACTACTAATACAACCATAAGATGAGATCCATCGGGAAAATAAAACCTAAGAGGAAAACTAAGAAGGCTGATACAAGTCATGAGAATCTTGAAAGAAGTATCATCTGGAAGGCAGGATGAGACCTTAAATATAATGCAATACAAGCAACTTCAACACTTAGTTCCTTGGCTGGTATAGATATTATGTCGATTCATGAAGTCACATAATCTCTTGATACAAAAAAATCCATAGTTACTAAGTTAGAAACATCCCTGGAGACTGTCAAGGATGCCATGGAAAGAGATTTTAGAAAAGAGATATTGAAAACAGAATAGATCCACAGAGGTGAGATACTCAATCAACTTCAGATCCAAGAAAGGGAACTAAAAGAAACATTTAATGAAAAAACTTCCCTCAACCAGAAAGAACATCTAGATGAGATAGAAAGACTCAAAGTTGCATTTAACCAAGAAGTCACAAGACTCAAAGGTGAGTAGTATGAGATAATTACTTATAATGAAAATATTGAAGAACAAATCAGAAGACTGCAATAGGATAATGAACTATTAAAGAAAACTATATAAGAGAACCAAAGTCAAACAATTGTGATAGACATTATAAATGGATAAGCCATCAATATGAATGAAAAACTCTGGGACTCACAGAATAAATTCTTCTATGCACTAAAAAATATAAAAAAAACCAAATATGATCAAATGAAGTTGAGTTTGCAGGTGAAAGATATGGAAGAAAACTACCAAAAGGCCCAAGAGGCCTACAAAAAAATTATTGAATGGTAGGATATTCATCTGAACTCCCCCAAAACTCTGCCTTTGTATTTGTGTAAGAAAATAATAAGAGATATTTGACTCTTAAATTTAGGGATGGAGACAAACAAAGATATTAAGAACACCCAAGAGCAAGTTAGTGTAACAAGCAAAGAGTTGTGGAAATCATCCAACAACCTACTCATACATTTTGGATTGGATCCCCTAAGAGACTTAGAGAAGGCATCATCAACACAAACAATGGTAGAAGATGTGGAAAGCAGGAGAAACCTCAGCATGAATTCCATTGATTTCATCAACAAAGTTAATGCATAGGTTATAGAGACAAGGTTAATATATCTCGCCAGGTTAATTTATTTAACTGAAGATTCCTTGCAACGCGTAGAGCACAAATTGAAGATAAAAATTATTACCCCCATATGAAACAATGAAATGGATCTTGAAAGGACACAACTCTATCGAGTGAATATTATAATTGAGGATATCAAGATGTGGAAAAACTTCATATATAAGATGCAACTGCCAAGGCCCACTTTATTATTATATTGTAATTTAATTTTGCAGTAGAACCATATTTTTGTAATTATTATAATACCGTACTCGGGAAATAGAACCGAAGTGCCATATAAATCCTCTCGCAATTTGACAATTAGAGAAATGCGAAAAATATTCTCTTCCTAGTCTATAAAAGAGATGAATGTAAAAGGGAAATGATTGTTGTGATTTTGCAATTCAGATGGTATTACTACTTTTGTTTGAATAAAGAGAAAGAGGAATTTTGGAGACATGTGATTCTCGTGAATGTGTTTGATATGTTTCTTAATGCTTTACTACTTCTTTGTGTTATACGAGTTTAATCGTGTGAACTTTTTCTGCAGTTTTCTCTCAGGCATAGATTATCACTTGTTTCCTTTATTAAATATAGTCATAATGTTATTAAAATTGAGTGCAATTTTTTGTTAACATGTTTAATTATGTTATAGATTTATTCATCATATGAATGTATGCATTATTTCTAATTCGAAAGATATCATTCTTGACTAAATTTAATTTTTATTAGTTGGCTCCTGATCAAGATAGGCTTAATTTAGTGTAGAACTACATCTTAGTTTAGTTTTAGCTAGCATCATCCTAGTTTATTTTTAGATTTTAATTCATCTGAGAACCTTCAGTTCTCAGGTTCATATTTAGATAATTAAGTTAAAGTGGAAAGTAGGCCAATATTCTAGTCGAAAATGCTATCCCAAATGAGAGTGGGTCTAATTGGGACCCGCCATCAGACATTGTCCCTTACCTATTTCAACGGGTCATTTGGGCCCATCAACAGAGACATGTAATTAGGAATTCCAACAGTACACCCTTAGGTATATAAGAACGCAATGTAATAGATAAAGGGGGGGTGGAAAACCAAAATTGGGTGTTGTATAATTATTTATTGGACTCAAAGGCATAATAAAATATCTTTGTTTGTTGTTGTGTTCTTGAAAAATGAATTATTTCTTTGAAGGAGGATGATATCAAGAAATTTCATGGTTCATTTATTCAATAGTGCATTTTTGTTGATTGTTTTTTGTAAAAGTTTCACTTTGTCATTTATTTCAATTGTCATTTGTAGGAAATAATTATAAATGAATTTTGAATTCAATTATAGGTGCATGCTTATGAACATATATATGTTAATAAGCATGTTAGAATATCATTCAATTTTGTGAAACTAGAACTATTTATGTTTTTCATAATGAATTATAGACTTGTAATTGATCCAACTATTGTTAGATAGGAACACAACTTCTATTAGAATTAGAATTGCACTTGCATAGTAGAATAGATATTTATTTAGACTTTTAGCCTAGCTCTTATGGAAAGTCTCTCTACGAGACGCAATTCATTTAGTTAGCAGCAGTTGGGCCCATATACTGGTGGAGGTTTCTATTAAAATGAGAGTGGGTCTAATTTGGGAATTTCCATCGATAAACACTCCCTCATGTCGATGTGGGGAAATTTTCCCATGTCAATAGTACTCCATCGTATTATTGAGTACATTATATGTGAAGTTCATTCTTCCCTTTGCATGGCATACCATTTTTTTTTTCTGGCCCATCTCAGGAAGAACATAAAGACAAATTTACCATGTTTCTTTTTGAATTCATTGGAATCCATGGTAGAACAATTCCAAAAAGTAAAATGATACTAGTTGGCATACCATGGTCTCATTTACCTCATTGCTAAGAATGAATTTATTTATAAGTTTCCTTGGGCGGACTAGGGAAAATTTGTGGAACTCGTTAGCGTTGTTGAAGATGTTGAAATGACACTAGAACTGGTGACTCAACATCAGAAAGAACATTCAAGTTAGTAGCAACAAGAGCAATGAAGACAAAGGTTGAAAAGAATATGATTGGTTGATGATACTACTAGCATCTCATGTCACATTGAAGGAGATTCATCATCCATGAAAATAGATGAAGAGTTAACAAAATCTACAGAAAAATTATTCAAAATTAAAAAGGAGGAAACATGTTTCTAGGTAAATATTGAACCTACTCCTATTCATATCCCCTCATATGTACTGTTAGAAATTGAAATATTAAGAGAACAACTTGAGGCCTTCACTATAGGGAAAGATGAAATTGAAAAATTAAGGGAGCAAGTAAAAGGATTGAATTTGGAAAAATTTACCTGGAAACATCTCGTAGACTTCCATAAAGAAGAGTATATTCATTTGGACATTCATCACAAAAAATTGGAAATAATAGAAAATAGTTGTGATCAGCTGAAAGACCAAATAACAAAGAACCAAAAAAATCAATGAAAAAGATGAATAAATTGAGAATTTAAAACAAAAAATAAAAAATATTGGTGAGTTAGTATCTAAGACCTTGACATGTAGGTCACCTTCACCATTTTATGCATTGTATTTCTAAGAACAGTGGTTAAGTTTTCATATAGAAGGAATTGTCTCCAATAGGCTTGTGGATTTAAAAAGTACTAGAAGGACATTTTGTAATATGTATTTCTCCAGTCCATAGGAGAGAAGAAATTTACTTGTGAATTTTATCTTCATAATTATTTGATGTTTGATAATACCATGTGGAACCCAATTCATTTCATCGGGGATGCGAATTTAAGAGCATGCTTATCTGTTTTAGAGAATGAATTAAAAATGTCCCATGAGAAGGACATGTACAAAGGACATGAATCCACTGTTCCATTGTGGATTAGGCCAAAGGTAGCTCGCATACCTAATATTTTTAAAATTCATAATAGAGGAATGGAAGACGCAATAATCATAGTAGTGATTACCAGAGTACAAAACAAAGTAGTAAGTGAATTCATCATCTTCTACAACAATTCAAAAAAATCAATGATTGCATCTTGCAGAGGAAGATGGAATGAATTGAGTGATACACTGAATATGAAAGAACCATTATCTTTACCAAATATGTGTTCATTCTTTTATAACAACAAGTTATATCTAAATTCTGTCATAGAACTTGTCCTTCAATGGATAGGCCTTCGATTTAAATTTTCCATGATATTGCACCGAATATCATATTACAAAGAGAATGATGTTGTGAATAAATAAAAGGAAATAAAAATATGGCATATGATAGAAATTTTAGGATGATTACATGCATAAGGTACTAATACACAACTACTTCCCTATGATTTTAAAGAGACTTGTTCCACACAACATGTTTAAGTAGTTTCTGTGGATTTAGATTAGTTGCACAAGGGACATGCAAAAGGATAAGATGGGGATTATGATGAGAATGGTAATTGTCCCTTTTGTTTCCCTTTCAACTACTTCATTATCCTTCCTAATTGAGAAAAAATGACCATTTCCTACCCATTATACACCATTTCAACCGTATTTACCTTTCTTGAATAGCATATTTCTTTGGGTTGAATTGTATATGAAATAAATTATTTTTATTAGAAAATGAATGTGAATGCATGATTTATGTGTTCAGAATGCTAACGTGTATAATTCCAGGATTCAGGAAACAAATTGTGTATTTTTGGTTATTTGACTAGGAGTTGCAAAATTTATCATCAATAAAATTTCTCATCATATTTTTTTCTCAAATAGGAATACCATCTATCGTAGCTACATAGTGTTGAAGAGTTTCTCATCAACATAAGGATATTTTTAAGAGATCATGGTTTATTTCAATTTTTTGAAAAATAATTGGTTGAAATTTAGAAGTCACGTAGGATTTATTAAGTTCTACCATAAGGCAATGACACTTATATATTTGAATTTTATTAAGTCAAATGAAAGAAAAGACACAAATCTATTGTTGGAAACATGATTTTATTTTAAAAGAATGTAAGTTAAAATAGTTTTTAGTTAGTTCTTGGAAAGAGTGAAACTTCCCAATAACTCATGATAGTTTTGTATAATCAATAATAGGGAGAACCTAATGGGGTTCAAAATTCTAATTATCAATATATCGTTCATGGTTACAAATCATATTTTCTAATAAATATTGTTCTTTACATGATCATTTGAGTTAACCCGAGGATAACCAACATATTATAGAGAAAGTGACACTCTACAACCATGGAGATCCTATTTCTTATGAAACTTAGTTAGCACTGATAATTTTAGTATTCAATTAGAATAGTTTTTTTCTTTCTGTGAGTTAACTCCTTCTTTGTAATCTAATTATGTCAAAAAGATTTATTTTGGATTGAGTTTACTTTCATGCATAAGTAGAAAATATTATTTTCCAATATTTAGTTTTTTTACTAAAGTTAGGTTAAAAGTTTGAACCAATTATGTGTACCTAATTTGCAACAATGAAATCGATTAAGCTCGAGAAGAAAAATATTTTTTTGTTTCTTTTATTTCATGTAACTAAACTTTTTGTTTTGATGTATATTTTTCCCGTAGCATAAATTTTTGGTTTGTTGCATTGAGCTATTGTAATTAAATTTTTTGATTTGTTGTATTAATTTTCTATCAATTAGGAAAACATAGGAAATATGATTTTCCCCCAAACCCAAAGAAAAAAAACAAATATTAGCAACAAAACCAAGCAACAAAATCCAAAAAATAAGCATATACTTTGCACAATGTTTTGAGATTTTACATTCCCTAGGTTGATAATTAAAGTAGGTTTTTTTGATTAATGGAGTGTTAATTCCAATCATTTTTTGAGCCCATCAACTGGCATAACATTTCATTATTAAAAATCAGAAATACAATTCACATAATATATTACTTGTCCGTAGCCATATTTCATATCTACATTATGCATTAATTAAGTGAGGTATTATAGTGGGGATGTTATATCCCCACTCCCCTACAATTATGGGCTTTCCTTAATGCGATATCAATTATTTTGTGCATGGCACACTATACAAGTGATATCTCCTGGAAAGTCCAAAAAGAGGCAAGTTGTGGGGAAGTTACCGTAAATTCCACTTGGCACATCCAATTTTGATCAGAGTTGTGTCATTGTAGAGAAGAAATATTAGAGAACTACATAAAAGAAATTTCCATACCCAGAAGGGCCAAAACTTGGGAGATACAATAGAATAAATATTTTCTAGCAGAACCACCTCAAAATCAAGGTTCAAAAGTGATACTTGGCCAACATGCCACCCAAAAAGGGAACTTCTACACCAAATAAGCCTCCA
>SNQJ01S0004252.1:30682-41808 GCA_010110895.2 Picea sitchensis
CACACACATACATAGTACACCAGTGTTTTACGTGGAAACCCAAAGCGGGATAAAACCATGGAATGTTTTTTCTTATATGTATTTAAGAATTACATTCATTAGAAGCACCAGCTTATTTTGTTTTCCAGCTACAATCAACTCCTCGATTCTCTGGCTACAACTAGAAGGAGGCTACAACCCCCTATGTTCTCTGGCTACAACCAAAACGTGGCTACAACAACCTATCCTTGCCCCGTCCAACCACCCTGGCGTATAAGTAGAATGATGGAACCACTATCACACTATCACTGTGAGATATATTATTGTAAACTTGTACCAATCAACCTACACCAAACAACTTGTACCAATAACCTGAACCATGCATCAACCTGTACCTCAACCTGTAATCAACCTGTACCATAAACAAGTGCATCAACCATGCACCAACTTGTACCAAACAACTTGTAATCAACTTGTACCATAAACAAGTGCATAAACCATGCACCAACCTATATGAATAACCTATCACAACAACCTGTCCAAACAACCTATCACAACAACCTATCTCATCAATATTATCAACCAAATCAGATCTAATCACCAAGACAACTCTCAAAGATGTGCATCAACCAAGCATAACACAAAAACTCATAATCATCACCAATATCAATATGTGATTATAATAATATACCAATACAAGTATGTTACATCATCCATAAACCATGTGTCATCAATACTACTGACAAGTGCCTCCAACCATATACTAACTATGTACCAATCATGTATCAACTACTCATCAACTATGACCCATCAAGATGTACCAACATCATCAACTATACACCTCATGTATGTTCCAACTCATCAAATAATTATCTCAACCATGTAACCAAAATCCCTCATCAATTTCATCATCCAAATCTGATTTGTAACTCTATAATATACCTGGTGTATATGATCACATACCTTGTTGAATTTTGTCTTATTCTAGAGAGTGAACTTGTAGAGAGTGCCCCGCACAGAATATTTTCTATATGGATCTGAAAATTGTACAAAAAATACTATAGACTGTACTATAACCAATATATTTGGTCTTACTAAATTTGGATCTGTTATGAATAAGTTATGAAGTTTTTACCTGAAACACATGTTTTAGACTAGTTTCAGGACTGACCACAAACCTTATTTTCCACGGAGTGTAACTCCAAAAATACAACGACCCACAAGCTAAAATTCATACCACAACTACTTGGATATGTGCCCTCAATGGCCTCCGATTGTCATGGTTTGAATCATTCTAGAAAAAAAATTATTGCAATAATGGTGAGATGACTTGTAAATAACATACCTTAGAAAACATCATCAAAAGAATTTATCCTCCCTTGAATTTCGGCCTTCTTTAATTCACCTTCCCTCTAAAATTTGKCTTAGATATCCTTTGGTTACCTCAATAACCTTTAGATATTCAATATTATCAAGTGTGATTAAAATGAGAGATCCTCGCCKCTTATTTATACTTTCATGTAGCTTCCTCAAGGGGTTACCTTTTAACCATCTTAACCCACTTTCCTTATTTTAGGGTTAACCCACTCATGATTTCTCCATTAACTTTATTATTTAAATAATTTATTTGTATTCATTTTGAATTATAGTACACTCATCACTTCACTTTATTATTTACCTTCTAAAATCTCTTAAACCACTTTGACTACTTTGACCTTTTGGGGCTTCTAGATGACTCATGAGGGTTCTCCAACTTCACATGGTCGTAAATATCTAACCGTGAGGAGTTATGTGATGTTCCACATACCACTGGAAATAGCATGACATGTACTATCCATATAGAATAGTCGTTCCTACAAATATATCAAAATTCATACCATTATCCATCAAACAAACTTGGGCCCATTACACAAACCTGGGTTCTCCAACTTCTCATGGCCATAAATCTCTAACTGTGAGGATTTATGTGACATTCCACATAACAACGGAAACTGAATGACGTGTTCTATCTATATATAATAGTCTTACCTTAAAATAAATTAAAACTCATACCACTATACATGAAACTACCTTGGGTTCATTACCCAAACCTTTGTGCTACTAGAATTCGCTACTAGACTTTATACAAGGGTTGAAATCAATCACTAAGGCTTGAAATCAATCTAAAATATCACTCTCCAATGGTTGACATCAATCAAAACCAACTATCCATCAAACTAAGCCAATTGTCTAACAATCTCCCCCTTTGGCATTGATGGCAACACCAACATTGATGGAAACACTTGGTCATGATAACATTCATGCTTATACTCATCATAAATATTTCTACCTCTCCCCCTTTGACATCAATGGAAAAGGGTATCTCCTTCTGGGGCTGCTCCCCCTGACTGAACCCTCCTTGGGGTTTCTCCCCCTATCTACATGCCTTTGATTTTTCTTTGTGATTATAAGTCTCTAATTACTCTCTCTCCCCTCTTATGAATAATATATCCCCCTTTGATAAAGGGTATCACTCTGAAGTCATATCGCTCATTCTTCCCTTATGACAATTTCTCAACTTGGAAACATGCCTATATGCTCTCTCTCCAAGCATTTACCTTTGCATATGATAAATATCTCCTCCTTTGTCATCAATGGAAAAGGTATCTTTCCATCCATAGTTGCTCCCCCTAAATGAAATCTTCTTGAAAATGATCTCCCAACCTTAATTGTCCTATTTATGGTTCTTCCTCGTGTACATCTAAGCCATATAAGATAAGCATTCAAAAGAATTCATTTTGGAGTATAAATTACTCCTAGTTTTTGGTGAAGATACTCAAAGGATTCCTATGGAAGCAGTTTTGTAAAAATGTCTGCCACTTGTTCTTTTGTGCCCACATATTCAACTATGATGTTCTTCTTTGCAACATTTTCCCATAGAAATTGATACTTGATTGGAATGTGCTTCATCTTAGAGTGCATCACCGGGTTCTTTGAGATACTGATGGCTCTTGTATTATCACAATAGATTGGAATGGGATCATCATACTAAACCTGTATATCTGTCAAAGTTTGTTTCATCCATAGAACCTGTATACAACATGTTTATGATGAAATATAATTTGCCTCGGATGTAGATAAGGATACTGATGATTTTTTCTTGCTTAACCATGATACTAAACACTCACCTAAGTAGAACATTTCTCCAATGGTTCTTCATCGATCATTAATGCAACCTTCTCAATCTGCATCTATGTAGGCAATAAGTGATAGATCCTTTCATTTTGGATACCATAATCGAAAATCTTATGTTCCTTTGAGATATCTGAAAATCATCTTCACTAATAATACATGTGATTCCTTTGGTGTTGCTTGAAATTGTGCCACCTGTCCAACTGGCTACATTACATCTGGTCTGGATGTTGTCACATATAGTAAGCTACCAATCATTGACCTGCATTTCCTCTAGTATGTAGACTTTGAATCATCATCTTTTCTCAACTTGCAACTGGTTTTCATAGGAGTGATAACTAGTTTGTAATCTTCCATTCTGAACCTCTTTAGCATTTCTCTGATATACTTAGTTTGAGAAATAAAAATCCCTTGGTTGCTTTGACATATCTTGATGTAGAGGTTGTTTTTTGCGATTGATTTCCATAGTTCGTAGGGATTTTTTTCATTGTTGTTTCTGATCATTACTCTGTTTTGAATGTGAACTATTGTATGCATTGCATGTGTCCAAAAAATATCTGTCAATTTGGAATCCATTAGCATTGTTCGAGCCATTTCCTATGTAATTATCATTTATTATGATAATGTTCATTTGTCTTTGAACCACCCTATGAATCCATTCTCTCTTCCACTGTCATATATTTTTCCAAACATGCTAAGTGTTCTTACGAATCCATCTCTATCCATATTTTCCAAGACTCTACTTGCGCAACTGTCCATAATATTGACCCATTTATAACTATACTATCATGAAGTCTTGATTAATCTATCAAACTATACTTTTGTTAACTGACTTCTCTGAATCTGTCTTCTCAAACTCTACAAGCTACTCCAAGGATGGTTCTTTAGTCTGTCACAGCTATCTTATAGAATCCCCCTATATAATATTCATATTACCTAGGAGTCTCTAAGCCGGATGGCTCAAAACAATTCATGCTCTGATGTGTATTCATCATCATCTTCATTAGTAGATTCATCAACATCTTCATCGGTATATTCATCATCTCTCTAAGCTCTTACTTCTTTATTTTTGTCTGTGGATTCATCTTTCACTACAATTCATGAAAGTACAATCTCTTGAACCTGTTCCTTATTTATCTATCCTTCTTTTCTTTCAGTTATTTTCCAAACCTTTATGTATCTGACATCTTTATTTTTCTCTGTAGAACTTTCTTCATCTCGTTTTATTTCCAATCTTGTGATCTCTGGGACCTGGTCTTTGTTCACCTATTCTTCTTGTTTTCTTATCCATACTTTCTTATATCTGATATCAGTGTTCTCTTTCATGGAAGTATCGATCATGCTTCTACAATCACTAGATATGTGTCCATAGTTATGACATTTATAACATTCAATGTTACATGGGGCCACATATTCACTTCTTTCTTGAACATTTCTTTTATAATCCATGTAATCTGCAACCTTATGTCCAAAATTAGTAGAATAAAAACAATGACCATAAAAAAAAATTTCATACTTGGGAGTGAATGTTCTTCTTTGTGGTGTAGTCCTTCTGAATTTATGCCTTGACTGATCATGATCATGATTGAAGCTTCTTTGTGGCTTGAACATGAATTGTTTTCTTGAAGATGTATCTTCAATAGTTTTCTTAGATTCTAGTTGACCATGATTCCTTCCTTTGAGTACTTCTACATAACTCTTTATATTTTCTTCATTCTTATTTTCTAGAAACCTTGAGTTCTTCTCTTCTTTCTCTATAACTGATGTGGATGTTTCTATCTCTTCAATGTTCTTGTTGAGATTAACGATTTTACTTCTCAATGTGACAACTTCTTCTTCAAGCTTCTCGGCATCTTCTTCTTTCTTCATTATTTGAGACTTCATGACTTCTTTTGTTCTTTTTTCTTCTTTAAGATGAATTTTTAATGTGATTATTTATTCTTCAAGTCCTTTCTCTTCTTGACCAAAATCTACCTCAAGCTCATTTAGATCATTAGTTCTTTCCTTAAGATGATATGTCAATATCTTCTCTCTCGTTTCTGCTTCTTCCTTCTGTGCTTCTATGTTAGCTTCCAAATACTTCTTTTGATGTTCAATATTTTCTTCGATCTTTCTGGATTCTTCTAGCTGAGTTCTTAATTTCTCGATGACCTGTTGGGATTCTTCAAAAATGTGAACACTTTCCTTTTGTTTCATCAATTCTTTCTTGAGTGACTTGTTTTCTTCTCTTAGTTCATCTAAATCACTAATCAATTCTGCTTCATAATTGTCTTCCTTTTCAATTAGTTTTTCTGTCTCATTTCCTTCATGGCATTCTATTTCAAGATGTCCACATTTTTCACAATTAAATAAAAACAACATACCTCTTCAATTCCTTCTTGGCTGCAGTATTTTCTCTTTTTGAACTATCATATCTTGTAACAACTGATAGCCAAATATAATTTCCATATGCTTGTAAAAATATGTTTGTCCTTCTACTCCACATATCATAATTAAAACCATTATGACCATTAAACATTGGTACTCCATTATGAGAATAATCCATGATCTCCTTCCAGTGGTTAAATTGTTTCCTGAAGGAACCGACTCGGATACCAATAGTTAGATTAATGAGAGGGGGGGTGAATCAGTAATAGAGAAATTTAATCCTTTTTCACCACAAAATGCAATTGTTATATCAATGTAGAATTATCATCCAATAGTTGCAGAGTAAATAAAAAGTGAACAAATGATAAATCACACACGTACACAATACACCATTTCTTTACGTGGAAACCCAAAGCGTGAGAAAACCACATAATGTTTTTTCTTATATGTATTTAAGAATTACATTCATTGGAAACACCAACTTCTTTTGTTTTCAAGCTACAACAGGAAGGAGGCTCCAACCCCCTAGTTTCTTAGGCTACAACCTGAGGGAAGCTCCAACTCCCCTATTCTCTGGCTACATCCAAAAGGAGGCTACAACCCCTTATGTTCTCCGACTACAACTAGAAGGTGGCTACAACCACCTATACTTGCCCCTTCCAACCGCCTTGACATATAAGTAGAATGATGGAACCAATGTCACACTATCATTGTGAGATATACTGTTGTAAGCCAAAGATGCTTGGTAACTTAAGATAAGATAATTTAGGTATGCTTGGATCAATGGGATAACTCAATAACTAATGAAATGAACAACTCATCATACATTCAAATAAGACAATGCTTTTAGAGATCAATAATCAAACAAAATAGTTTAAACAGGGGATGAAGAATACTAATCTTGATAACCAAATACAATAAGGTGCAGGGTCATACAACATAGCAAGGATGTTCTTCAATTCAATTTTATGAGCTTAATAAAGAGATGATAGTCTTTAGAAGCTAAGACAAACCGAATTCAAGTGCAGAGAGATGAAGTACATGACCAATCTGATATTGAAGACAAAAGAAAATTGTGATTATATTATCAAATAAGAGTCTATTACAGTCAAAAAATGTATCCAAGATTGAACCCCCCACTTCATCTGAAGTTCTTGGCTTTATAGCCTTTACAAAATAACTGAGATCCTATAAAGAAGGATCGAATTTGCTAAAAATAGACAGTCAAATCTGACAAAAGAAAATAGGGAGAGATCCTAAAAACTAGGTCAAATCTTCATATTTAATGATCTTCACATCCTTCAAAACTTTTACAAGTGTAGAAAGCCTTCCAAGGCTGCTGGCACTATGAAAGATAAGATAATTCCAATTTGCCACTTTTAGCAAAAAATTGTTTCTGTGCCCAGAAAATAGGTAGCTAATTTCACTTTGCCACCTACTAAACACCTCAAACATCATAAAAGATCCTTAAATATGATGTGTTTAATTATTTTCCATGTTTTGAAACTCTCCTCTAGGTGTTTAATTGAGAACAATTTAGATCTAGGCGAAAATACGACTTCTCTGCCCTGTCTGCAGTTTCATCGGCTCTTTTGCCTTGAAATTTGCTAGTTAGCTGATGAAAGCTCTGCTTTTCAAAAGCTAATTGGTTATAATTTTTCCTTCTGTGCTAGTGAAAATTATTGATTTTCTGTTGACTGTGTAGTCTATCCCTTGCCAATGTTCTGATCCTCAAATCTTCTTAGGTTTTCCTTATATCTTTTTAGAACCAAAACTTCTTCTGCATTTTCTTCTGAAAATTATTCAATACTTGACTGTTTCAACCTTACATCAACATAATTTTTGGGATAAGTATACTGTGAATAGGGCCTTTTAAGAATGTCAACCAATTCTTTGTTTTATTAAATGCGTTTCGCACAAATATCTTTCATATAGGCTACATTCATAGTCAGAGTGTTTTATAACTGAATACACTCATACTTTGAATTGTGAGGTATTTCAGAGATGTAGGGTTTCTGTCAAAGTGATTCTATTTGTTGTTGATAGTGTGGTTGTTCACTTGCTCATTTTCTTCTTGAGGTTTTCAGTCTCCTCCTCGACCTTTTGCAATTTCTCTTGAAGCATACATATTTTTTCACTTGATTCTTCTTGTTCAATTTGAGCTCTCTTTTCAGCCTTTTCTCGTGCAGACTACTCAAAAGCCAACCGTTGCTCCAATTTTTCTGTTGTTATACGTAATTTCTCCTCTACCATTTCAGTTAATTGCTTAAGTTGTTTGGCATATGCGTTTTCCATCTGCTTCTGTAAAAACTGTATTTCTTCCTTCGAATATCCACCCAAGTCAATATCCTTTTGCCTACTTAACCTTTCCTGAGATTCATGGAACAATTCATTAAAATAAGGATGACCTCCATTTTGAGCAGCTACAATGTCTATTTGCTTGAGCAATTCAGTTACTTGTCTTGCCATTGTTGTTTCTGATGTGGTTTTATTGTTGAAAAGGACCTTTCTATGATTGCACTGTCATAGAGGCTCTTGAAGCTCAAGTGGGCTCTCATGCAAGTAGTCTTCTAATGTCTCTAGATTTTCTTCCAACTCATTATCGCCAGTAAAGATAACCACCATGAAATTGAGAATTTTCTCACCAAACAACATTTGCAAGCTCTCTAAAGTTGCTTCTTCTTCTGCAATAAATCGATTTCTAACAGAAAGTATGAAAAGAATTCCATGGAGACCATCCTTTCAAGGTCAATACATTTGACAATTCCTTTGCCGAGAAAGTCTGGATTGACAGTAGGGTCAAAGCTTCCTGAAAATCGATGTCCAATATGCATCTCTTCTCTGCATCCATTACTCGATATGTTTTTTTGATGAAGAGGCGTAGTTACTTGCGTGTTCATTCCTTCTCATGGCCTGATATCTGCAAATGAAACTACTTAGACATTTGTATAATCATAGCCAAAAAATTGACCTCCCTTCATATTCCTCGTGGCACTTGTTGCATGAGGTCTCATGCCTGCATAAATTTTTTCAAACCATGCATGGACAGATCCCACGTTTCACGAAAATCCAGATATTACAATATTTGCATATGGCGAGGTTGCATTAGGTAAAATCAAAGAGATTGATATCGGTTTGGTGTTGGGATTTGATGACTTGAAATGTGGATTCGATTTGTGAGTTGGCCTTGTGTTCCGATTTGTAGGTTGAATCGAGGCTTATCTCTTAGCTTGGGCATGTGAGTGTGCGCTAGGCTTTGTATTGTATTTTTTAGACCTTGGCATAGATTTATACGTAGAATGATGACTAGATTTGGACTTAGAACCTTTAGATTTAGTCTAGAATAAATCCATTTAAAATCATGCTCCTCTTTTAATAACAATCTCAAATAAAAGAAGCTAGGAATACATCAAACTCAAGAATAGATTGTGTAGAGTTCAACTAAGATATCTAACCATTTATTCACAAGTCAAGAGGATGAAGCCAAAGGATTTTTGGGCAAAAGTAATTAATCGGGAGCTTGATAAAAATATGGAGCTTAAGAAACTGGCCAAAATACTGAAGAAAATGATAAATCAAGTGAAGAGTGATGAAAACATTCATCAAAATACCAGTGCATTTTGATCGCTAACAACTGGCTCCAACTGGGATGGAGACTTCCCTACGAGGTTTCCAAGAACCTAGTAGTTCCAATCGCCTTTAGTATTAGGCAATGGAGTCATATGGTCTTTATAATTGATCCCCTGTAAAACTATAACCTGCCTGTAGCCTGCTCTGCTTATTCAACAACCAATAACTGAAAAGTCTAATGCTCATTGAGTAAGCTTATTCTCTTCTACTCCTACACTAACCCAGCTCTGCAATTTGATTAGGTAAATGTTGACTTCCATAACAACCATTCAAGCAATTTTAAAATTGAAGAAACCTTATCTCTATCATTTCTTGATAGAAGGTAACTGAAAGATACCAACAATGATAAATAAACTTTCAGAAAGGCATACTCACTAATGAATATCGTTGAGTAAAGAAAATATGAAATCTTCAAAGGATGTGAGATATACAACTCCATCAAAGCTGCTACTGGGTCTCTGAATCCAAGATTATAAACATTCTGACTAAAAGAAAATAACTATCCTTCTGTGAATGTCTCTTTGTTTGAAAATAAATGCCTTCTTTGATAATCTTCCTGTTGTCCGAACTGAGAACTGAAAAATTGTTGTTGGTTGTCCTCACTGATATCGATGTTGAATGTGAATTGTTCTCTCACTGTCGGAGGAAAATGTAAACTCAATTGTTGATATGAACTTTTGTTCTCGTCATATTCCCCTTCATGTTCGCTACAATTCCCCTTTGTCTACAAATATGAAAGCTAAGAATTGTCCTTAACATTTGCTGTAGATTTGAAACTGTCATCTGCTGATATAAAAATTTGTTTATCATTTTTCAACTTTTCAAATGGGACAATCTGATCTTCATGACAATTTAGGATAGTAGATGCATTTGGTACAATGTCAAAATCATTTATACTATGGCTACCATTGTGAACATCATCGATGTCTTGGTCACAATGAGAGGTATCCCCTATAACAACATACTCTTCATGGCTATCTGAATCTTTAGTTAGTAAATGAAATTCATGACAACATTCGAGATATAGAAGATCAGCTAAAAAGATTTATTTGCAAAACAAATGAAAGGCAGCATGAAAATCTGCCAAAGAACTGATACTGGAAACAAGGAGTGACCGGTACCAATCACAAGCAATACCCTCTAATGAAAACCCGAAGAGCTTGATCGGAACATCCTCATGCACACTTTGCAACCGATGAATGAAATCATGAAAATCCATCAAATGTTCAGCTGACACTTCCCACTCTTCTCCTCGAAATATGGGAACACTACATTCCCATTCATCTCTACTAGGCACTAGGTGAGGGTAACCAGAAATATTTGAGAAATTGCAAAATGCATACCTCTTGTTCATTTCATACCAGTGGAGTCGCCACTGAATCCTTCCTTCATGGAGTCACCAGATATATTATTACAATTGAATATATGTCCAGACTTTGTCTATCATCAAAGTTGGATCTTTTCGTCTCCCAAGGAAGTTGAGCTTCAAACTCCTCTCCCTGGCAACGACGCCAATTTGTTAGCTCTCCAAGAACCTCTTTCGGGTTATAATCCAAATATGCTTGGTAACTTAAGATAATATAATTTAGTTATGCTTGGATCAATGGGATAACTCAATAACTAATGAAATGGACAACTCATCATACATTCAAATAAGACAGTGCTTTTAGAGATCAATAATCAGACAAAATAGTTTAAACAGGGGATGAAGAATACTAATATTGATAACCAAATACAATAAGGTGCAGGGTCATATAAGATAGCAAGGATGTTCTTCAATTCAATTTTATGAGCTTAATAAAGAGATGACAGTCTTTCATGGGTGATTTTAAGGATGGAAATTTATTTTAAAATGTAGAAACCTTGGCGAATATTACTAATCTTCCATATGCCAACTATGAAATGTTTGCGATATTTTTATAAAAATATTCAAATTTCTAAGGATTTTATATAGTTTGTATAAAATTTTGGCGATTTTT
>SNQJ01S0004252.1:50486-74833 GCA_010110895.2 Picea sitchensis
ATAGTTCCTCCATCTGCAATCATTACTTGAAACTCTGGTGCTGGATATACAAAGCAATTGAGAACTTTGGCTAATTTATAGTGAATGAAATTATGAGTACTACCAGAATCAATTAGGACTATTACCTTTTTCTTTTTGATGTATCCTTTGATCTTGAGGATTTGAGGAGTGCTAATTCTAGCCAATGCATTACATGATATTGTGGGAGTCAACTCTTCAGAAAAGATTGCTTCTACATTTTCATCTTGAGATGGTTCTTGTTCTTCTTCTTCTTCCTCTTCACAATCTATGTAGAAAAATTTCTTCTCACCACACTTATGCCCCTTACTGTACTTGCTGTCACAATTAAAGCATAAACCTTTTTCTTTTCTTTCCTCCAATTGTTGAGGTGTCGACCTTGTAGGTTGAGGTGTTTTAGAAGAAGGAGCATTGTTCTCTCTATAGATGTTAGGATTGGTCCTTCTAGTAGCCATAGCCATATTTTTACTTTTAACATTTATTTCCACCTTAAATGCATTCTCCAATGATTTGGGTTCCGAAAGGCAAACCTCATGTTGAATGTTATCCTTTAAAGTTCCTATGAATACATCAATCAAGTGCTCATCTAGAATATCGATTACCACTATATTTAATCTTTGGAAGTTCTCAATGTGCTCAGTAACTGAACCCTTTTGCTTGAGATTTATCAATTGGCTAAAGAAGGTATTGCTCATCGTATCCTCATAGTGTGCTATCATTTCTTCTGTGAAAATTGTCCAAGTTACGAGTGATTTGCGAGAACAAAGTCATCGATACCATACAAATTGATTAGGTTCTAAATATAAATAAGCAATTCATACCTTTTGTGTATGTGGCACATTATGGAGATCAAAGAATTGCTCCATCTGAAGTATCCATGTGATTGGGTCCTTGCCATAAAAATTCCTAATATCAATCTTAGGAACATGCTTGGTCTTCAAACCAAAGTTGGAGTTTCTCCATTCTTGATTCACCTTCCTTGTGTCCTCGTGATGAATTTCATGGGATGCATTTTCACTTTCAGGTGTCTTCTTTGTTACGAAATTTTTCAATACTTCCATGATCTCCCCTTTGAAACCATCCATCTTAGTATCCAACATAGCTTCCATTGAATACATCTTATTTTTTAGTTCATTTAGGTCCCTACGCATTTCTTCACCTTAATCAATAGTCCAAGTAGGATTTTCTGGAGGCTTCTTTGGTGTAGAAGTTCCCTTTTTTGGTGGCATGTTGGCCAAGTATCACTTTTGAACCTTGA
The DNA here is from genome assembly GCA_010110895.2 of Picea sitchensis. Taxonomy (NCBI): domain Eukaryota; kingdom Viridiplantae; phylum Streptophyta; class Pinopsida; order Pinales; family Pinaceae; genus Picea; species Picea sitchensis. Next base: position 51,763 of record SNQJ01S0004252.1, read on the forward strand.
TTTTGAGGTGGTTCTGCTAGACAATATTTCTTCTGTTGTATCTCCCAAGTTTCAGACCTTTTGGGTATGAAAATTTCTTTTATGTAGTTCTCTGATATTTCTTCTCTGCAATTCCACAGGTTTGATCAAAATTGGATGTGCCAAGTAGAATTTATAGTAACTTCCCCACAACTTGCCAATGTTTGTCCTTTCGAGGAGGTCTCACTTGTATAGCATTCCCCGCACAAAATAATTGATATAAAATTCTGAAACATGGACTAGAAATACTACAGTCTGTCCATGATCCAATGAAACTAGTCCCACTCAATTTGGATACTCTAGGAATAAGTTATGATTGTTTTACCTGGAAAACCTTCTTGAGACTAGTCAATAGGACTAGTCAGATACCCTATCTTACACAGGGTGTATTTACAAATTTAAAATGACCCAGAAGATGAAATGTTTATCACAGATACCTTACTAATTTTTGTAAATATCCTCCGAAGTTCAGGGTCTGAAACATTACATAAAATTGTTTATAGAGAAAATTCCTTAATGACTCATTTCAGGATGATTCCAGAACCCTATCTTGTATAGGTTGTATCTCCAAAAGTATAAGGCCTCATGAGCTTAATTTTGAACCCAACGTACCTTGATCCATCTAATAAATATCCTCCAAGACGTTCCTTCTGAAACTTTGTAGAAAAAATGTTAGAGCGAAAATTCCAAGGTGTCTTAGATGTAGTAGTGAAACCCCAAGACCTTGAGCTCTAAAACCATATGTTAGAAACCAAATATCAATATAGCATAGAAAAACCTCAGAAAAAGTACTCAACGCCTTGAAAAATAGATAAATTCAGATAATAAGCCTCTTCGAGGGGGAAACCTTCCTTTACCCCACTTAAATGTTCAAGTACAAGATGATTCAAAATGAAATTGTCTCCTTGGTATATATAGGAGACTAGGAGGTATAATTACAACTAATGGCCTAAAGCCGATATAAATAAAATAACATTACTAATATAATATGCCCCAATTAATGGGTAATGAGCCAATATTATGGCATAACATAATAGACCTACACAGGTCACAGGCTTTGTTGTTGACCTCGCGGGAAAGTGTGTCGAAGGTTTGCAAATGAACTGGGTGAAGTACTTGGTGAATCAGCTGGAGCTAGACTACCGCGAAGCCCAGGATCAGCGCTACGAGTTCCATTTCATCTGGCTCCTAATCCTTATCCCCTTTGTTTCTTGGGAGATGCTGTAAGGTGCAACCTTCCTGGGTATTGAACCATTCGAACCACTTGCTATAAAGTTCTCCACACTACGGTACTCGAGTGACATGAAAAAACAGTGGCAGTCGAACGTTGTTTTCCATACGTACTACCTTCAGTTGAAGAGAGACATAGAAGCATAACCTCGCATGAATCCGAACACCTTACAGATATTCTGACCTCTGATGAAGTTCTGTGCAGATTAACACTTCATCTAAATTACAGTGCAAGCCGATGAACATAACGAGAAGCTACAGTCATACTACAAGATCAYGGAAGAGGATCTTGAGAAGATCACTAAGGACTAGTCAGTAGACCTCCTCATTCTAGCATACCCTACAGAGATGTCTAACCCTGATAGCCCAGAAACTATGCATGATACACCCAGACCCAGTAAAACAAATAAGACCGAAGATGTACAAGAATTAAGCACTGCCTCAAAAAATATTGCTTCAGTATCACCTGACCAAGGGGGTGATGACGAAGTAGAAGAAATAAATGGTAGAGGAGATGAACAAAAGAAAGGCGAAGTAATACCGCTAAGAAATGAGACCGATCTCTTGAATAAGAGGAAGGTTTTCCCCCTAAAACCATCTTCCCAGAAGAACTGTTCTTACTAAAGATGATTTTGATTTCATCATCGCAACACTGAACGACACCTCACTGGAAATCGCAGAGAAGAAATAAGCTAAGAAGGAAGAAATGTATGACAGACTTAAGGTCAAGTTCTGAGGTGTACAGTAAGCCCTTCATTCTAGCCGCACAGTGTCCACTGTGTGACTGTCCTTAGGAGAACCAGAGTTGGGGGATGAGCCAGCCCAACTTCGTCGATTAGCTGATGTGGTCGAAGCTCATCTTCATCATGCACAATAAGAAGAAGAACAAGCTACCTAGACCTTGAAGCAAGTACAAGGAGACATTGTAGAACAACGCAGATTTATAGAACAGGAGAAGGTTTCTCTCCAATCCAAGTTTTAAGAGGAGAAAGCACAGATACAACAAGAGAAAGAACAGTTGCTCATAGGGAAACTTGAAGTAAAAGAAATAGTCAACAGGGCACTTCGCTCTGTGATAGGCTTAGTGCCACAAGAAGAGGACTGAGTTGAGCATGAAGTAGAGCATTTCTCGGAAGTCATCCATCAGCTACAACAAAGAATAATAGATCTATAGCTTCACACAATGCCCAACACTCTACAGTATGTAAAAGATCAAAGAGAAGAAATTGTTTGAAGTGCAGTTGAGAGAATAAAGGCCCTTTCCACGGAATGCAAGAAACTCAGTGATCGAAGTTCCCAGACTTATGAGAAACTCACTGAGGATATAGAACTGAAGGCACTGGAGTTGTAGCTCCAGGAAGCAAAGTATCAAGCAGAAAAAATATAAGCGTAGTTGAAGCCCCTGTCAGCTATTGAAAGAATGAAGCCATCTCAAGAGCAGTGCACTTCCCAACATCAGGTTCACACCGTTCAGAGCAAGATCATGGAAGTGACTCAGAGTCTCCAACATGTACAGGATGAGTCTTACCAAATATTCACAGATATAGAAGGTCGAGGAGAAGAATTGGAGCAAGTTGTTATTGTAGCTGAACAACGCCTAGAGGGACCTATGAATGAGGCAGTCATCCAAGAATTTTCAAAATAAGAGGTCATAGCACAACAAAAATTCGAAGCATATCGATCCAATCTCGAGGCTTTCAAAGCATAAATACCCATATTAGAGTGACTCGGGATGACTCACAGGTGAGTGTTGGGGGCATGTTGGCCCTTGACCAAGTTTTGAGGATACTTGATCATAATTGACCTATTTTTGGGACTTCGACATGCTGTCGAAGATGGAGCGCAAGATGAAGTGGAGATCAAGGGATATCGGACCCTTTTAGGGCCCTTTTTGGGTTTTTGGATTATGTAACGGGTATGGGAATGTCAGCCCATGGGTTTACCCATGCTTAGGCCCACTTTTGTAATGTATAAATAAGTAGCTAGGTGAAGTAAGTAAAGAGATACAAGTTCGATCTGTGTGATCGAAAGTGCTAAGTACTGAATAGAGATTTCTTTTTTTGCATGCTATGTAGGACTTGTAGAGCTAAGTGCAAGTAGTTGTAAGAAGGATTTGTGTTGTAACCTATCTCAGGGAAGGAGGATCTAGTGGATTGTGCAGATCTCTTGTCCTATGCAGAGTAGGGTTTTTGAGGATTTGTGTTGTAACTGATTGACAGAAGATAATAGAAGAGAAGAAGAGTTGGTGGACGTATCCCCAGGGTGGGGGTGAACCACGTACATGTTTTGTTTATCTTCTTTGTGCAATGTATTGATGTGTTCTGTGTTATTTTCTTAGTGATTTATGAATGTTAGATATATTTGTTGTTTCTTTGTGCTTAATAAGGTGAATGAATGCTAGATCTGACCTATGTGAGTATGTTGAGTGCTTGAATCTGTTGGATCTAATGAGTTCCTTTCATGCTAAGTCCTATTAGATGTTGGATCTGGTTAAATACTACGATGCTCTATAATTAGGGTTTGTATGCATTGTTACTAAGAACTGAATATCAATAAATATAATTGTTGAGTGCTCTGTTAAGTGTCTGAATCACATATCTGTGTCCCAGCTAAGGTTGCAGACATCTGAGTCCTACAACCACCCCTGCCTTTACCTCGGGTGAGACTTCATTTGCTTCGCAAGTGTTTTCGAAAGGGTTGGTAGTTATGGTTTTGTTGGTGCATTGTTGTAGTGTTGAAACCTGGGTCTACCCCTGTGCCAACACTCCTCTTGAACAAAATCCCTACCGAATAACATAGAACCTCAACTGACCATCAATTGAACCTCTATTCTCCCAACCCATTACATATTAATACATGAATTCTAGGGCTCAAAACCCTACTTTGATTATCCAAAAAACCCTATTACAACTCATTCTAACTCATTTTAACTCATGTTGACTCATTGTTTGGGCTTCCTTTTCCTGCTTTTATGTCTACATGTTGTTTTTTTCTTCTTGACTGATGGTCTTTCTGCTTTTGCATCCCAGATTTCTATCCTTCATTTTTTCCCAATTTCTTCTTTTGCTTTCTTCTCTTATTTTATTATCATGTTTTATTCTCCTATTGTATTCTCCTCTAAGTATTCTTTTACTATGGACTTCAATATTGGATGCACCCTTACTATGCACTCTTCTATTGGCTTGCCTTCTCTCTTTTGTTGTTGTGCACCTCGTCCATACTTAGGAATTTCCTGAAAACTGTATCCAAAATTCCTGTCCAGTAGGACCCCAACACTCACCTATGGCTCATCTCGATCCACTCAGGATTATTGCACGCTTATGCATGCTTATATGAACTTTTGGGAAGTTTCCTTTGATGTCACAACCTCCTTTATTATTTTTCCTTTGTTCCCAAAATTTCTTCCACACCCCGTGTAGCCAGGGTCGTGAGCTTCTCTTTTGTTTCATGCACTACTTGCTTTACTTTGTGTGCCCTATGAAAATCTTGACTTTGTGGATGAAGCTCTAGGTGTCTGCTCGAACACTGGTGCAACCGATGGTCTTTTTTCTTGTTTGTGTGTTGCAACTGATGGTTCTCCAAATTTCGGCAGGGCCATTGTTCTCTGTGACATATTTATTTCCTTGCACTATGTTGGGTATGGTTAGGCTCTGGTTCATCTCTGGTTTAGCTTTGTATCCTCACAACTCTAATTAATTTCAGATAACCTTCCCTTTTAGGCCCTCATGTGCTTTTATCAACCTTCGACAACTATATAATTTCTTTGACACCCAACGGAAGTGTTGAATCTGGTCAAAATATGCAATCAATACTTTCCTTATTGTGGAATTAATGCCAAATCCTCCTCCTGATTTTTCCTTCGATCTACCAGTTTGTCCCTATCCTCTGTGACATCTTCTATTTATGACTATGCATCTCCAGTACGTTTAGTCATTTATGGCATTTTGACTATCATTTATGTGCTTTAATGGCCTTAATGGTATTTTCCCGCTCATGAATTTTTCAGAAACTCAACTTCCTTTGCATCATTTTTGTTACCTATTCTATACTCTCATTTTTTGCGCGATACTTCTTCCTATCTACTTTTGTATTTCTTCTTGTTTTCCCACTTTTTGTTTGTTTTCTTCCTTTTTCTACTTTTTTTTTTCTGTATTTTCCCTCCCTACTATAGTACAACTACTATGATACATGTGTTCTTATGCATTTCATATTACTGTGAAGACGATCGACCATCTCTATATATTTTCAACTGACTTCCATTCACCATTCCTCCAAGGGTTCTCCACTCAAGGTTTCCAACTGCACATCACTTGCCTTCGTCACATGTTGAATCACATATAGTCCTAACTAGTGCATTTGAAACTTTCCTGGATGTTGCATGAACTTACTGTCAGAGAGTAATACTAAGTCTCCCACTTGAAACATTTTATGTTTAATGTGTCTTTTATGCCATGCCTTTTTTCTTTCCTTCTGAGATTGTTGATGGAAGGTTGTGACAAATCGATCCTCCTCAAGCTATACTAATTGTGATAATATCTCCTCTATTGCACTAGAATATGAAAGTTCAGTAATCATTGCAACACACATGCTAGGGAGAATAAAATCCATCGGCATCACTTCTTATTTCCCATAGACCAACCTAAAAGTTGTTTGTCCTGTCAACTTTTTTCTTGTAGTCCTGTATTCCCAAAAAACTATAGGAACCCTTAATTCCCAATCATCTCTCCCTATGTTGTAGATATTTTTCAAATCACTCTCCATAATTTTATTAAAGGCTTCTACTACCCCATTATCCCGAGGGTGATACAACATACTCTTTTGGTGATGAATTTGAAATTCCTCAGTCAATGTTGCAATTCTCTTATTCAAGAAGTGTGTTCCTTGATCACTGCATAATATGCACAAACATCCAAATCATGTGACTATATTCTCAAATAGAAATCGCACAATAGTCTCTGCAATGCAATCTGTGACTAGTGTTTCTTGTGCCCATGTGATCCAACACTTCATCATAGTGATTATGTACCTTGCTTCTGATCTTCTCGTTGATGGGTTAATTGGTCCAACAAAGTCTATTTCCCATTTACCAAATGCTTGTAATGGAACCTGTGGGTACATACAAATCTCATGCCTCCTGGATGGATTTATCACCCTTTTACAAACATCACATGTTTGGTAGTATTCTTTAGCATATTTATGAAGTGTGGGACACCAAATCCCTGTGAAGAAAATATTTTGTGCAATTTCTTTACCAGAATAGTGTCCTCCTGCAATCCCTTTATGTGCTTCTATGAGTATCATAGGCATTTCATGTTCCAACACACATCGTCTCAATATTATATCTGCACCCAACTGGTATAAAATCCCTGCAATCAATAGATAATGTGTTGCTTTACCCACTAATTGTTTCTTCTACGAAACTATCATGTCTAACGGGGCCATCCTTGTACTTAGAAACTATACGATGTTTGTGAAGTATTCATCCACCATCTTAAATGTAAATAGTTGTGCATTTGGTAAGTTTTCATCTAGATTCCATGCATCTTCTTATGATAGTATGCACAATAAATGATCAGGTTCTGCATTCAACTTCCCTGGTTTCACAACATCATCAAAGTCGTATTCTTGAAACAACAATAGCCACCTGCATATTCTCCCCCCAACATTGGCTTGTTCACTAAGTATTTTAGTGTAAAATGATATGTATACATCTTAAAGTGAGAACCCAATAAATAATGTCTAAACTTTTGTAGTTCATTTATCATTGCCAATCCTTCTCGTTCTGTGGTAGTATAATTCTTCTTAGCTATGGACAACTTCCTACTTGCAAAATCAATTAGGTGATCTATGTCTCCCTACCCTAGTTGAGATAATACTCCACCCAAATATATGGACGATGCATCTACATGAACATGGAATTCCTTGTTCCAATCTGGAAAGATCAAAATTGGCACAGTCACCATTTTTTGTTTTAAGGTGTCCAAACCCTTCTGATAGTCCTCATTCCTTTGGAAATTTGCTTCCTTCTTCAATAACTCTCCATATCTATTTTAATCTATGCATAACCTTTGATGAAATTCCTGTAATATCCTATGTGACCCAACGTTTCCCTCAGTTGTCTGAATAATGTAGGTGGTTGTAAATCCAAAATTACTATAATCTTGGAAGGATCCACTAATAATCCCTTCTTGTATACCACATGGCCTAACAAAATTCCAAAAGGTGCACAAAAAATACATTTCCTCAAATTCAACGAAATATAACATTGTCTACACCTATCCAACATTAACCTGAGTACTTCTATGTGATCCTTCAGTAGACTAAACAAAATACAATCATCTAAGTACACTTCAAGGAACTTATGAATAAATTCCTTAAAATATGCAACCACAACTCTTGAAAAACCTGTAGGTGAATTCTTCAGTCCAAAGGGAATCACTGTGTACTGATAACTTCCCCACTCTATTGCAAATGTAGTATTATACGTGTATTCCTACATAAATTTGATCTGATGGTACCTTGAGAATCCATGTATGAAAGAATAAGTGTCTTTCCCTCCTACATTCTCTAGCACCTCATCTACGAACGATGTTGGGAATGGATCATACATACATGCATCATTCAACTTCCTCGGATTTATGCAAATAATGATTCCTCTTGTTTTCTTGTCTTGCACTACCATTGGAATTATCCATTATGATTCCACCACTAGTTCAATGATCCATGATACTAACATCATGTCTATCTCTTCCTTCACCTTCTCTTTATACATCAGATTTAACTCTCTGTCACATCGGTTTAGCATTGGGTTTCAAAGGTATATTTATCTCACCTAATTCCCCAACTATCCCCTTCATCTATGAGAATGTTGTTGGGAATATATATTGATATTCGTGCAATAAATATGCAATCTTTTCCACAACTTCATCATTCCAATAATCTCTAATCTGCGCAAACTTTGGATTCTTTGTCGTCGCAATGTTTAATTTCCATGTCTTTATTAGCTGTGTATACACAACAAATTCAATCTCTATCCCTTCTACTATGCACTATCCCTCATTTTTGGGTACTTGCACATTCCTGGGAGCTTCCTCATCATGTTCTTCTTTAGAGACATTGTAACACTCCAAAAATTCATGTATAGTCATGGATGCTTTGTACGTACTGCACATCGATACCACCTCCATTGACCCTTCCTTTGAGAAGACATTGATTCGAATGGCCTATAACGTTGCATCTATTAGTGAGTATTTTTGTTCAAAATTAAAAGTTACCTTGAACCTTTGAACTAACTCGTCCCATATTGGTGTTTCTCTATGCATTTCCATATCCAGATACCAGTTCTTCAGAATTGTATCTAGTGTATGTATAAATTTGTGTGTCCATTCCTTCTTCGGTATTGAACTCCATGTAGTTATGCACTGCTCAACATGACCTGCTAGATCATTCATCCCTATATAATTCTATGCAATATTATCCACCTTGGCACCAAATCTCACTTACATTAGTATTCTACACTACGACCAGTCTTCCACTCCATTTTTATGTGCAACCCACCATCTAGCTAGAGTAGCCTTTAGGGCAACATCTATTGCCMAAAATATTTGTTGTTAGGGTACCTATGACTCAAATTCCTTTACAAATGAATTGATATGACTCATTCCATCATACCTAGGTGGATCACATATCTCCATTCCAATCCATCACAATGATCGAGTCATGCATGCACATCATCTAGTTGATACTTCATGCATCCTATGTTGCCAATGTTCCATACCTTCCTATGAATCCAACACACACAAACTGATAATTATCCAACTTAGTGCACCATCCACAGTGGGGTTAACATAATCATCCATCCATATAGTAATTTTATACAAGTTTTCAATATCGTTCCCTCTCACTGGCTCTATATACCTCTTTCCTTATATCGGGTTCAATGGTGTAGTAACCTCCAGGTCTCCTACCTCAAATAATATTTCCCTCCTCTTCATATTAATGATTGCTTGATTATCAAAGACACATTCAAGTCCCATCAGTTTTGGATATGGTTGACTATCATCCATGGTTTCAATGACTTGAAAGTCTGCTACACTGCACACTCCATCTACGTTCATAGGTACTATCATCAATCAGCCAATCGGAACTATCTTGTGTTGGTTCGCTAATGTTAACTGAACAGGAGACCAAATAAAGTTGTGTTTCCCCATAATTTCCCACATCTGATTTTGTAATACATTGACATTAGATCCCAAGTATAAAATAAATTTATCCACATCATATTCCCCAATCTTCCCACTTAATCTAAATTCTCCATTGGTCCTCTTTCTGCATAGTACCTGATTTAGTACCCTCTATCCAATAGGAATTTCCCTTTATTTTGCACAATGATAAATCATTTCATATAATACATATTCATTTTAATCTTTCATTAACTCTACACAACTTCGTAGGAATTCTCTTATACCTTCCCAAGTGGCTTCTCTGGCACAATGTGATCACAGACATGAGGCGTGGATGATGTTGATGCTACCCAATATGGTCCTAGTATCTCTTTTCTTTCCCTATGATACATGTCCTTTTATTGTTGAGGGTCGAATGTTGGCATAGGTCCTGTTTATTTCCTTATCCATTTCTCAGCCTACTTCCCTCCATTCATCGCATCATCCCTTGTTCTAGTTCTTTCGTTTGTAACAACTGTTATTCTAGGTCCTTCATTACATTTTTCGACTGATATCTTTTGTACATTCTAATTTGAATTTTGGTGTTGATTCCCTCTTGCTTTCCACTTCGTGAGTAGTTGAGGAAAGTCTTTTGTCACATGGTCCAATGCTCTACAATATCTATAGGTTATACATGGATTCATACAGTCACAAGATAAGTGTCCTGGTTGATTACAATTGTAGCATATTATCGACCCTCTACCTCCTCTGCCAAAATTTATTCTTCCTCAATATTTGTTAATTTTTTCTCTGTTTCCTTGATTAAATCCTCTCTAATTATTATACCATGGACCTCCTCCTTCTATCAAAATTCTACTCCTAAATACTTTATATATATTAAGTGAACTCCCTCATCAAATCGAATGCACGATAGTCCTTCTCTTCATGCCCTACTGATTTGAAAAAATTGCAAAATAAGTTCCTTGGCATACTCTGATATTTATGCAGTAATGGACACTCCATCGGATGAATTCCCCATTTCTTACATATCTCACAGTATCCCCCCTATTAATGGGCTTGGTGCTCTAGTCGCCAAATACCGCACAAATTTTGGGCATTCGTCCTTATGGTGTCCTTCATTCATGCACTCGGTACATCGGACTTGTTCCCATTTTTCCTTCCCTTTTGTAAGTTCTGAAAATTGGATTGTCATGGTAGCTAACTACATCTGTACTTGCACCATCCCTCCATTGTCTCCTATAGGGAAAGCTTCCAATTTCATTGCGATCTCCAATGCTTCAGACTGTGATGCAAAATTTTGATTTATCAGTGGATTGTGGATGTGTGGTAAGAGTCCCACAATAAACCATTCCCTATGTTACCGATCAGGAATTTAAAATGATAACATGCCCATCATATCCTTGAATCTTTGATCAAATTCCCACACTGACTTATTCTGTACCTCTTTTATTTCCTTCATCTCGGTAATGTACTACAAATCCGATTTTGGTTTCTTTAACTCTTACAACAATTCCTCTCTAATCTTCGCTAGAGTCCTTGCTTGTTCTGTAGGTGTGTTACTCTGTAGTTTTATGTACCATACTAGTGAATGACGTCTAAAGTTTGTTTCCAACTACGCAATATTTATGGCCTCATCCTGGACATTCTTTGCAGCCCAAATTGTCTCACAGAAAAATATATTTTGTTCAAGGTCCTCCGACCCAACTCCCTAGAACTCAGGAAGTCTCAAGGTGTTTTCTAGCCCTTCCATGTTGTTCTATTTATTTCCTCCCCTCGGTGATGTTGGTTGAATCTGAATCATTTTACTTCCTCTCCTACTCTGACTATCATTGTTCTAATTTCCTCTACTCACTACAAGTGCTTTTGACAAATCTTCAACTGTTGCCTCAGAGTTTGGTGACACGTATGGGGTCATGGATTCGACGCAGGATCCAGTCGGAGTAGGACTTAACGAATATTTTATTATAGGACTGGACTGGAACCCCTCTTCCTATCCTTTGATGTGTGGTATCTCTACGATATAAACTATTGCACAAGGTCCTACCCACTCAATCTCACTATGCAGTTCTCCTTTCTCAGTCCTAGTATTTCACTTCGTGTACCTTCTTCCAATGTGCAATACTCCAAACTCATCTTTTTCTTCTGATTCAACCTCTTTGGTTCTTTTCATCCTCAGTCCCTCCCTTCCTTCATTTATTCCTTCATTATTTCCTACATTCATATGATCCTCTTGTCATCCCCTAGTTCCCCTATGTGCACAAATACCCTTAGCAATCAAACTCCTTGTCATCACACACTTGTTGCAAAACAACATCTTTATCCATGTACCCAATGATTTCATAAGCCTTCCATGTGGTCCTTTGAATAAATTCCTCTCTGCAACATTTTATGACTAGGTACAATCCACCACAAATTTTGTGATATATCCTCCCCTATGCGAGAAGTCTTATTAATTACATAATTCAAATACCTTACCAAATCAATAGTCTAGTTCCTAAGTGTTGTAGTTTGATACCTCCCAATATTCTCCACTAAAATTTCTAACCGCTCGGTCAAAATAATTGGAAACTCGCCAAAGAAAATCTCATGCATCTCTATGTACATATACCTTTACATCCATTTCTTGTCACTCATTTGAGAGTTTCTATTCTCTTTTTGAGAAAATTTGCGTTGCATCCCTTCTAGTCATTCTAATATCTCTTTCTTAGTCTTCCTTCAAAACATTCTCTCGATCATAGATTATGGTTCCCAGCGATGGAATCATTTGTTGGATGAAGTTATAAGACCCTAGTTTCAAGTTATCTTAACAAAAAAAACCCTTCATACAGCGGTCCTTTCAGCATCGCCTTCATGCAAATGAAGTCTCACCCGAGGCATCTATTGGGGTTGTGGGAACCAAGTTTCTGCAGTAGTGAGGGAATGGGAGGCGATCATATTAATCATTCTTACTTATCTATTCTATGTGCATTATCATGTATTTGTTCTTCCTTGGTTACTTAGTGAATTCAGTTACATAGTACCATTATAATATAGGTTGCGACATAAACAATTTACTATAACATTCATAATTATTACACAGTGATCATATTGTAGACAAATCTAGTCTAACATGCATAAAGAGGATATTCAAGATAAATCATATAAAAGACAAGAAGATACAGTAATTAACGTGGTTCACCCAACTTTAGGCTACATACATAATGACTAGCTTATTTATTATTCTTTATGTAAATGTCTTAGGCTTGTGCACTATGCTACAATAGAGATATCATGTTATCTCTCTCTCCATATTGCCTAGCCACTCTGCAATGCAAGCCTCTCTCTACAACTTCTCTCTAACAATCAGACATAAACCCTTTCATTCTCAACCTGTTCTCGCACTCTCCTCTTGAACAGAACCATTACCGAACAACACAGAACCTTGTGTTGAGGGGTCCTAAATCCATTTAACTCAATAGTAGAAACCAAACCCACCATCGAGGCCCAATTAGACTCTGCATCATTTAATGGTTGAATGGTTCTCCATATATTGTGATCCGACCAATTAATCGATGGGATTTACATAGTGATTGATAGGATGTATTCTTGTGAAATCTCCTCCTTTAGTTTGAACGTTATTTTTTTGTACTTTCTCTTATAGGTGGGACCGATACAACATAAATGATGGTATAAACCAGCTGGGTAACAAGGGGGGAAATATTAACTATTGAAGAAGACTAAGCTTGGGATAACCCACGTGCTCAAGCATGCACACAATGATTCTTAAACCTACACAATTCTAGTACTAATGCATTAACTTGTTGGTGTTCCAATTATTGACTGAGATACGATTATCAGAAGAAAACATACATGCAATAAATGATGGCAAGAAAAATAGTTTCCTTAGATCTAATCATTAATCACATATTAACACAACGATTTAATTTTCATCATTATAGACAAGAACTATAAAAATATTGAATTAGATAACTTATCAACAGATTCAGAGGCTCTTACTCATTATAGCAACCATTCATGAGATAAAATTAGAAATAATTCTTCTTCAGATCCAATCACACACGATTTTGATGAAAAAAAAAAAACTTGTGTCTGGTCCTAAACATGAACTCTCAATTAAGGTATCTCTTAAATAGTTCTTTACAATCCAAAAATGAGGGTCTTTGCAAAAACCATCGACCCCTTCTTACAAGTCGATCCCCCTATTTATAACATATTATTAACTAAAAATAACTATCAAAAGTGCAAGATAAGTAAAATAAAACATCGCCACATGGCACTTTCATCGCTCAGTCTTCTAAGAGTCATCAAATAGTTTCACTTGCGTGGATTAATATTCTCGTACTCTGACCATTTGACGAAGAGATCCTCGCATGTGTTGGCATACATGAATCTGTGTTGGTCCATTAGGGCCGAAAGGATATCCTTTATCTCCATTGCCCGTGCCCGATACTTGACTATGGCAACACTTAACTGTTGCAACACTATCCAAACCTTGATTGGGTGTTCCATGAACTGTTGCACTTGAACTTGCGACATGTTCGCCACATTTTCTATCTCCACCGCCCACGATGAGTATTGTTCAGCATGCAATTTGACTATTTCATGCAAGTCGACAAAGTCATTGGGTGTGCCACATTTTGGAAGGTCAATGTCTCTCATCGCCCGATTGATATTGGTTCAGCTCTTTTTGCACTCGGCCCATTTCTCTTGGATTTCCTGATGATGTTCCTGGGCCATTTTCACCCAGTATTCGACTGACTTATTTATGCGATCAATGTTGTTATCCCTTAGTAACTGGATGTCGTTCTCTTTGGCATCTCGGCCCCATTGAAACACGTCGATGTATTTGATCCTTTCCACTGCTTGGTGTGATTTCTAATACCATATTTCCATATCATTGCACGTCGCCAGTTCCATGAGAGTGTCTTCTTGGAAATCAGTTATCCCTATAGTGAAAAGGTGACGCTCATTCGTAAATTTATTGTAGGCCTCCTAGAATTCGCTTCTTAGGAACATTGTGGCATGTGTGGAGTCCTGATAATATTTTTCCAAATGGCATAGATGCTCCAACTCCTTCAGTCTAGTGTCCATCTCCTCCTCATCCTTCCTCACTCTATATAGGGTGGCATATGAGATTTCCATACATGCGCCCATAAGCTTATATGTCTTGGCATGCTCTATGCTAATCAATTTCTCCTTTGTGGTGATGAGAATGGAGTGATGCAGAGTAAGCCTCCTCTTCTTGGTGGTTCTTTTAATGATCGATTTCCTCTTTCTGTCATAAGATATGGCTTGTATATCAATGACCTCATCCACGAGTTCGAAGATTTTTTGCTCTCCCCAGGTAAGAATGTTTCCCAGGCTCCCAACAGTGTATATCTTTTCAAGACTGGGTTCTTGAACCTCTTCCGTGTGTTTTGAAATTTTTCCCTCTGGTTGTTTCTCATCGGGAGGTAAAGTACTGGTTGAAATTGAAGCATTAGGGGTAGGCTCGGTAGTTACTTGATAATCGGTTGTGGAGATGTCGATTTCCCACTGTGGAACTTCTTCTTCTTGTCGCCCGACCCTAGCTCATCCTTCGGGCTATCCACTTGGGTCCCCGATACATCGAGCAACTCAATGTCTAAGACACTTTTGACCTCCTAATCACTCTATGGAAGGCTTTCAATTTGAGCATCGAGAGCTGGGGAAGATGCCTTCTCAGGTTCTTTTTCCTCTGTGATCTACACCAGAGTCACCAGGGAAACCTTCGAAATCTCCTCATCATCATAGATCATTATTAATTCGTGGAGGGGGTTTGGTACACTTTCTCTCTC
Organism: Picea sitchensis; assembly: GCA_010110895.2. Taxonomy (NCBI): domain Eukaryota; kingdom Viridiplantae; phylum Streptophyta; class Pinopsida; order Pinales; family Pinaceae; genus Picea; species Picea sitchensis. The sequence goes on from SNQJ01S0004252.1 coordinate 67,010, forward strand.
TAATTTCCTTGTTATATCTGGTTGAGCTGAAATTTCCCCTAGTGATATGGCCTGTGGCGTTAAAAAATCAAGGTTATACAACCTGATGATCTCTTCAACTTGTATTAGTTCTAGGTCACTTGGACATACCTAGATTTCGATTGGGTTATCAGTAGGGACCCTTGTCATTTCCATGAGGTTTGGGTAATTTTGCAGCTGATCAATTACTCATTTTTCATGTTACATTAGGAGTAATCCCCTTGCATGTGCCTCTGATGTCATATACAGTCCCCTGTTCTACACCTCTATTGCCTCTGTCGCTCGAATTTCTTCCTTGGCTCTGAGGACCTCTTGAGCCGACTGCTCTATTTTTTCTTCCTATTCATCCATGCTCATGGCCTTGAACCTGGTCATTTTTGGGTCGACCATCCTTTGCACCACCTCGTCCCAGTCTTGGGCGTTCTCTATGAAGACTTCATCTTCAAACTTGTTGTGAGCATACAGCCAATAGGACGACACCTATGAAGCATGTTGCAGGAGTAGGCCCTTTGGATCATGCTTCCGGAATCGTCCCGTCGGGAATATGAATTCAGTTTGCCTCAACCCTTTTTGTTTGTCCTAAGTGGTATCCTTTACCAAGTAGAACCCTACATGGAAACCATAGGGTATGAAAGTTTGTTTATTTTCCTTGACCAAGGTGGAATTGTAGCCCTGCAAGATGGTTTGATAACATATTTCTCCTATGAAAATTAGGTCTGGGACATGATTTTGTAGGATATGTGGTGCTCTGGTGGCCTTGAACACCCTGATGTAGGTGGCACGCTCGTCCAAATACCAATGGCCTATTGTTATAACCCTAAATTGCACCAGACATGCATACCTAGCATCAGGCCGTCTAACTTGCTATCTTTGCCAAGCCATCACTTAAGAAGATCTTCTAAAAATCATTGTTTTGAAGGTGTATGCACCCTCCACAACTACTTCTTGTGTATACACACCTGTTGACCCACTACAGTCTGCATACACTCAAAAAATATCGTGAAAAATCAAAATTGCATAGGATACTGGTTTCTAGTTCATTACTTAACTGTTTGACTGCCCATAGTCAGTCACCCCAACCGTTACTATCTCTTCTGGCCTATAAAATAAGGGGTTGGGGTCCCATGTCAAAGGGAAGCATGAGAGCATAGAAACTCCACCCATTTCCATATTCCCCCTTTTCCCCAATATTCGACAACCACATTCTGATTTTGAACCAGAATTCCCTTTTTCTCCATTGCAAGCCCTTGCCATTCCCCTAGAGAGAACTGAAGAGGAGAAGGATACGTGGAAGCAATTGGTGCATTGTGAAGAGGAGCCCAGGACCGAGTTCGAGGAGAAGTGTCAATCTCATATTGTAAGTGACTTTTGTGAGATTAATATAAAGAAGTACTTTTTTTGTCCCGCCAAATGACATCTTAAACTTATATGATTTGTTTACATTTCTCATTTATGATGTCTAACTCACTAATCCATATGTAGAATGCATGCTTGTAGTTTCTTGTTTGTCTTTTGGTGAATGCAGGTCATCCTTGGGAGGAGACTTGTAGTTAGGAAACAACTGAGCGCAAAGGGATCGACACCCGACGCAAAGTTTAAGGTATGCCTATCAGATCCCTATACCTTGTCTTTTATGTATGATTGTGGGGTAATTTCGGGATAGTTGATAAAAAGTAGGAGACTTTAGACAGTTATCTATTCCTACATTTTAGAACCCTGGTGTAGTCCGTAGAGGGGTTTTCCCGCTATAGTAGAATTGGCGACTGTACTGGGGATAATCTCTAGGGTCTTTGGGGATATTTCTTTTTGGGTTCTTTGAATTAGTTTATTCATTATTTTTTGAGTTTCTGTAAGCTTATGTGTCTTTGAGGGATCTTGGTATTCCATACCAGTACTCCCTGCCTATGCTAGACTATTGGTTTTCAATTTTTTGAGGAGTTACAGAGGTGTATGCGGCCTGCAATGGGTCTGCACGTGTKCATACACGCCCTTCCCTTGGACAGCCCACGTACATACACTGGTCGTTGAAGTGTCAGTAGCCTGCCTGTTGAAAAATTAAAAAAAGAAAAAAAAAGAGGCAGTCATCCTCTTCCATGTCATAAGTCACACTTCTCAAGGGTTTTCTTGATCTAGTACTGGTCTCTATTATAGCAGTCTATAGCTTAGGTTTGACTTCAGCATAGCTTTCTTTTTATAAAATATTTCTTGTGTCTTCTTTGATAGGGATTTTAGAAAATTTTGTGAGTCTGCCTTGATCTGCCTATTTGGTACTATCAGTGACTCCCTACGATCTGTGTTTGGGCCTGAATTCATTTCTTGATCCTGTCTTGTCGTCATTTTTCCCTTTTTTTCTTTAGGAGAAAAGAAAATAATTCATTTTCAAATTTCTTTTTTTGAAGCATAAAACAATAAAAAAAAAACTTTCATTTCTTTGTTTGGTAAAGTAGTTTAGGTTGTTTCATTTACCAAGGAAAAAGAAAGTTTTCTTAAGTTATTTACTTGAGTTCTTAGGGCATTAAGTAGCTCGTAGTGGAGAGAAATATTTTTTTAAGTTTTTCTTTTCAAAGATCTGAGGAAAGTAGTTACGAAAAGTTTTGTTAAAGAGTTTAAATTGGCAAATCTTTATTTGTGAAGAAAGAAGTACTTTTGTTTCCAGTATAATCTTATGCTCTTCTCTTTCGTCTCTTAAAGAACATCATTGGTTTCACTTCTGTTCCTTTTGACTTAAGAAAACCACTAAAATTAACGGTTACTTAAAAGTTACTAGACTTTTTGTTTGTAGGGTCCATCAATTTAGTCTAGGCTAGAGCCTTGATTTAGGATTGGAGAGGAAACTCTTCAAGGCTACAAAAACAAACATAAGAGTTTGAGCTAGGGAGTGCTTGAATGTCCAGTAACTGTGAAATTTATCTGGGACCCCCCTCTAACACAGGGGCTAAACACAAGGTTGCGTAAGGAAATGTAGCGGATAAAACCCCTCCAAAGCCATACCAAGTGTAGTGGGAAACGCATATAGAGGGCTTATCTCGAGATTCCATTGATCACATTTTCCACGGAACTTCATGGGTCTCGAATCCATTCTAGATCCTTATTCATCTTCTGAAACACTTGATTTCTATACCCTTGATAGATTTCAGGCTTGATACATTGCTCATTACTTTTCACCCGACTATCAACTGTACCCTCCTGGTGACTGTTTGCACGCTGGAAACTTAGTTTCCTTTATCTTAGTGACTTACACAGGTGACTGCGGGGGTATACCGTGGTAACTAGGGAAGACATTGGGACATGCTTTGCAGAGTATACCTGGAGGTTGCTTCCATATTTGAGTTTCACTTGCACCAATAAGTTTCTCTAGTGTTGGATGTTGTAACTGTTCTTCCAAATAGTTAGTGATCTGCTTGTCTTATCTCATAGGAAATTTTTCTACTATGTGTTGGTTTTGAAATGATTATAGAAATCCCTAGTGTGTCATTGATCTTCTCATATAGTGGAGGATCAGGAGCTCCTCCATTCACGAAGGATTTTGGGCCTACCGTCGATTGATCTCGAGCCACCCTCACCACTGCTAAGGTGAAAACTAGACCAGTAAGGGTCTTTTGAGGCAACTGAGTTATAGGAAACTCTGTCCGACTCATCTTTGAGAGGAGAACATTTGATTCCAGAGGAAATAATCATTTCTGACCTCGGAGTGGAAGCTCTTGGTCCATATAACCCTCCAATCATTGATCTATCGATGCCCATCACTGTACAAGTTCAACCTTACGAGCGTCAGGTAGTGTCACAAGAAGCGATGGAAACAAATGTTGCTACTTCTTTAGGGAATACTCATATTTCCTCTATGACTATCACTACAGGGGGTGTTCTTCCTCCTAATCAACTGTCGTTGGTCCGGGCCACTATGGTCTCGACTGCCTCTACCTCAGACAATGGTATGATTCCGTCTATGGTGACGATCACTACTCCTTTCACCCAGAGTGCGACAAGGCCTCTGTTCTCATATAGGATGCCTGGCTTCGATAAAAGCACTCTACTTTCCTACTCCACTCTACAAAATTTAGGTCTCGGGGTGAGGAGCTCCAATGCTCCTCTGCAAGGATACATGGGGGGAACTTAAGCTCCCTATAATGCTTTCCCTTACTGAGGGGGTCATATACCTCCTTTTTCTCCTTCGCTCAGTGGTGCTCACCAACACTCTATCGAGCCGAACATAAAATACAGTTCGTTTGGAGAAGGTAGTCAAGGAATTCCTTCTTATAACATGCTGGTAGGTTCGACACCATTCTCTTTGCTCGACACATTTGGCAACAATGCTTTCTCATTAGCTGTCATCTTGGCCAGGGGAAACCCTAGTTATGGACAAAAAAATCCTATGTAGGGTACTATTCCTGCATAGGGGGAAAACTTAGGAATTCCTTCCTCACAAGGAGTTTGGAATCCATGTCAGGGATGCCGACCAGGGGCAACCCCTTCCATAGCCAATGAAACCTTGGGCAAGGCTCATCACCTATGCCCGTCGGATTGGCAGGGGGTAACCCTCCCCAAAATCCTTGGAATGCGACGCAAACCCAACCCTTTACATACTATTACAGGAGTCATCAAATGACATCTCAACAAGCACAGAATCCATACGTTAGTCACGGCCATGGTTATTACCAGAACCCTGGCCAACAACCTAACTTTTCTTGGAAACCTAGTGCCAAACAAACTCCATGCTCCTTTTTCCCTGGTTCTAATCAACAACCCAAATTATCATTTATGTCAACTCTGCACTTGCCAGACTTGACAAGGTTATTAAACGACCCCATCTGTCACGATCTATGTTGGCCTCCTATGCCGACCAAGTTTCCTTCAGACATCCCAAAGTTCCAGGCCAAGCCTAACGAATATCCAAATGATCATGTGACTACATTCCATTTATGGTGCTTGTCCAACTCATTAAGAGACGACTCTATCCAGTTGCATTTGTTTCAATGCACTCTCATCAAGAGTGTTGCGAAATAGTACATCGAGCTTGACCGCTCAAGATACTCTTCCTTCGACGAATTGGAAATGGCTTTCTTAAACCATTTCCAATTACCTGTGATATACGATGTCAGCACGAACTTGCTAGCCAACTTTGAGCAGACAAAAGTGTACCATATCTCAGATCACATCTAAGAATGGAGACACTGGAAGAGTTTGATAAAAGTGCCAGTCCCACCAGAATTCCTACTTGAGTGGTTCCTTAAGTATTTGGTACCCCAGTTGTCTAAATATGTCGCAACGTCAGGTGTATTTTCATAGGAAGATGAGATAATGAGAGCCCAAAAACTAGAACTGATTTACTCTCAGTCTGGTGTACTTTATGATTTTTTTCTAGATGCACCGAGGTCGATACTTGAAAATACCAGAAAGAGTTATGGACCAGATGTCGATGGTATTGTTGGTTCAGAGCAAAAGAAGCTCATTGATCAGCTATCAAATCAATTGCAACAATTGTCGATACAGCAGATAGCGGCCAGTCAGACCGCTCGTTTGGTTGTTCCCCCTACCCAAAAGTGGGATGTACATAGTGTGCAATCAACAGACCCGAAGGCCACCTAGTAGCCTGACGAAAAGAATAAAAAATGAAAGAAGGGTAAGGGGGATAAGAAACCTACCGATAATGTTGATGGGGGAAAAAATGAAAAGAAGAAGTCGAAGTATCTGTGTAATCTTTGTAAGGAAGACCATCCAACTCACTAGTTCCCTCAGCTTGCAGAGGCCCATAAGTTATTGGCATAGTAGCAACCTGCCGTGTTAACGAACCCATTTCCACATGGGAAAAATATAAATCAAGCCTCTTCGAGTGCGGAAGGGGGCAGCCAAGGACCCCCTCCATATGCAAGTAATCCTTTGTCCGCGAATGTGTACATGATTAAAGGTAGCATTGACATAACAACTTGGACACATGAATATGGAATACCAAACACCTCTTAGAAGGGTAAAGAATCCGAAAACCCATCTCTTCCTCTCCATATTGAGAAGATGTTGGGATAAATAATGACACACATCCCAAAAGGTGTGTTCAAGAAATCTTCCCACAACCCAAATGCAAGGGTCTCCCATAACTACTCTTTGGTGGAGGATTTGTCACAAACCCCTTGTGCAATATCATCTTTGGAAGTCCTCCAGAGTTTCCCTTCGTAGAGAAAGGATTTGTTAGCTTCCTTAGGATCTACTAAGACTTGTAATCCGGGAACAATCATGCTTGATACGACCGACTTAAAACCTCATCTTCCTTACCACGTAGCATTTCAGATATTAGTGGCTTACACCATGAAAGATTTTACTCGAAACATTTTCCACACAGTGTTCGATGAGGGTGCCTCGACATGCGTGATGTCTTTAGCATGTTGGAAGGCCATTGGCCAACCCATTTTTTTCCATCACCTACTCTTCTTACCGCTTTTGACAGTTGTTCGTTCCGACCACATGGAATCATCCCCTCTTTCCCCGTGAAGTTAGGAGGGAAGACCGTGTGCGTTGAGGTTGAAGTGGTTGATGTGTCTCTCGACTACAATCTCTTGTTAGGAAAAAATTGGACCTATTCTATGCAATAAATGGTCGTGATAGTTTTCTGGATCTTGTTGTTTCCACACGAGGGTGGGATCGTGTCCATTGATTAGTTATCCTTCTCTTGTCCTGACCCCTCATCATGGGTATCCACGTTCCTGATGATTGATAACCCTCAGCCTGACATCGTCAACATAGAGAGGTTAGTTTGTGCCCACCTTTGATGGGTACCTTTGATTATATTCTTCGACAGAGCAATGTCACATGGCAAACATCCCCGATTAGCCTAAGGCCAAAATCTTTCAAATCGTCATTTCTCACGACTTACTTTAACGATCCATGGATGTATCCACCACAATGGAGAATTAAAGGAACCATGGCATAGCCATCTGCTTTATTTGGCCCTCAGACAGGTTTGAGGGAGATCTGGTTCTGATGATTGATAACCCTCAGCCTGACATCGTCAACATAGGGGTTGGTTTGTGCCCACCTTTGATGGGTACCTTTGATTACCCTTCTTCGACCGACAATGTCCATTACATGTCAGCTATCCCCGATTAGCCTAAGGCCAAAATCTTTCAAATCTCGTCATTTCTCACGACTTACTTTAACGATCCATGGACTCTTCCTTCCCCATCCACCACAATGGAAGGTAAAGGGAACCATGGCATGGCCATGCCTTTTTGTTGGCCCTCGAACAGGTTTTGAGAGATCCTTGGTCAAGTTTGACCATTTTGGACTTCGACAGCCTGTCAAAGGTGGAGCACAAGATGAAGCAGAGATTGTGGGATCTTGGCCTCTTTTGGGTCCTTTTTGGTATTTGGGAATATGTAATGGGTATGGGAATGTCAGCCCATGGGTTTACCCATTCTTAGGCCTATTTTGTGATATATAAATATATGTCTAGGTGATGTAAGGAAAAAGGGGGAAGAGGCATCTATGTGATGTTGTGTTAAGTGCAGGTGTGGCCTGTAAATGCTTTGTGCATACTGTGAGAGACTTGCAGAGCTAAGTGAAATTGGTTGTAACAAACTGTGAAGGTATTTGTATTGTAGCGCAATGAAGGAGGATCTAGAGAGGTGTGCAAATCTCCTGGCCTATGCAGAGTAAGGTTTTTGTGTCTCTATGCATGTATCTGATTGGAGAAGCTAATAAAGAAGAAGAGTTGGTGGGTGTAGCCCCAGGGTGGGGGTGAACCACGTACATGTTGTGTTTCTCTGCTTTGTGCGATGTATTGGTGTACTTATGTGTTATATTCTAAGTGCTTGA
>SNQJ01S0004252.1:87988-98016 GCA_010110895.2 Picea sitchensis
ATGAAAAGTTCTTGAAAATTAAAAGCCATTGTTCCTAATGATTGTAACCATTGGATTCCTAGTACAACATTTGCACCACCCATGGGTATAGAAATCATTGGACTATTCATTACATATTCCCCCATAGTAAGATTGATCTTATTCCATTTTCCTAAGCAATTGATAGTTCCTCCATCTGCAATAATTACTTGAAACTCTGGCGCCGGATATACAAAGCAATTGAGATCTTTGGCTAATTTATAGTGAATGAAATTATGAGTACTGCCAGAATCAATTAAGTCTATTACCTTTTTCTTTTTGATGTATCCTTCGATCTTTAGGGTTTGAGGAGTGCTAATTCCAGCCAATGCATTACACGATATCGTGGGAGTCAACTCTTCAGACGAAATTGCTTCCACATTTTCATCTTGAGATGGTTCTTGTTCTCGTTCTTCTTCCTCTTCACAATCTATGTAGAATAATTTCTTTTCACCACAATTATCTCCCCTTACTGTACTTGCTGTCACAATTAAAGCATAAACATTTTGCTTTTATTTCCTCCAATTGTTAAGGTGTCAACCTTGTAGGTTGAGGTGTTTTAGAAGAAGGAGCATTGTTCTCTCTATAGATGTTAGGATTGGTCCTTCTAGTATCCATAGCCATATTTTTACTTTCAACATTTCTTGTCGCATTAAATGCATTCTCCAATGATTTGGGTTCCCAAAGGAGAACCTCATGTTGAATGTTATTCTTTAAAGTTACTATAAATACATCAATCAAGTGCTCATCTGGAATATCGATTACCTTTATATTCAATATTTGGAAGTTCTCAATGTGCTCGGTAACTGAACCCTTTTGCTTGAGATTTATTAATTGGCTAAAGAAGGTATTGCTCCTTGTATCCTCATAGTGTGCTATCATTTCTTCCGTGAAAATTGTCCAAGTGACGAGTTATTTGTGAGAATAAAGCCATCGATACCATACAAATTGATTAGGTTCTAAATATAAAGAAGCAATTTGTACCTTTTGTGTATGTGGCACATTATGGAGATCAAAGACTTGCTCCATCTAAAGTATCCATGTGATTGGGTCCTTGCCATCAAACTTCCTCATATCAATCTTAGGAACGTGGTTAGTCTTCAAACCAAAGTTGGAGCTTCTCCATTCTTGATTCACCTTCCTTGTGTCCCCATCATGAATTTCATGGGATGCATTTTCACTTTCAGGTGTCGTCTTTGTTACGAAAATTTTCAATACTTCCATGATCTCCCCTTTTAAACCCTCCATCATCTCTTGTAGTTCATCTTTTGTTACTATCTTCTTTTGTAAATAATTTATGTCCCTACGCATTTCTTCACCTTCATCAAGAGTCCAAGTAGGATTTTCTAGATGCTTATTTGGTGTAGAAGTTCCCTTTTTGGGTGGCATGTTGGGCAAATATCACTTTTGAACCTTGATTTTGAGGTGGTTCTGCTAGACAATATTTATTCTGTTGTATCTCCCAAGTTTTGGCCCTTCTAGGTATGCAAATTTATTTTATGTAGTTCTCTAATGTTTCTTCTCTGCAATTCCACAGGTCGGATCAAAATTGGATGTGCCAAGTGGAATTTATGGTAACTTCCCCACAACTTGTCGATTTTTGGCCTTTCCAAGAGATCTCACTTGTATAGTGTTCTGCGCACAAAATAATTGATATAAAATTATGAAACTCACACTCGAAATACTACAGACTATCCACGATCCAATGAAATCAGTCCCACTCAATTTGGATAATCTAGGAAGAAGTTATGATTTTTTTTCCTGGAACACCTTCTTGAGACTAGTCAGATACTCTATCTTACACAAGGTTTATATACAAATTTAAGATCACCCAGAAGCTGATATTTTTACCACAGATACCTTACTAATTTATGTAAATATCCTCTAGATTTTAGGGTCTGAAATGTTACATAAACATTTTTATAGTGAACATTCCACAATGACTCAGTTCAGGATGATTCCATAACCCTATCTTGTATAGGTTGTATCTCCAAAAGTATACGACCTCAGGAKATGAATTTTGAAACAAACGTACCTTGATCCATCTACTAAATATTCTCCAGGCCGTTATTTCTGAAACATTGTAKAAAAATAGTTATAGCGAAAATTCCAAGGTGTCTCAGATGTAGTAGTGAAACCCCAAGACCTTGAGCTCTGATACCATATGTTAAGAACCAAATATCAATATAGCATAGAAAAACCTCAGAAAAGGTACTCAAGTCCTTGACAAAGACATAATTTCATATAATAAGTCTCTTCGAGGGGTCAACCTCCTTTTACCCCACTTAAATGTTCAAGTACAAGATGATTCAAAATTAAAATGTCTCCTTGGTATATATAGGAGACTAGGAGCTATAATTAGAACTAATGGCCTAAAGACGACATAAATAAAATAACATTACTAGTATAATATTCCCCAATTAAGGGGTAATGAGCCAATATTAGGGCTTAACACATCCCATGATGAGCAGAGGGTTGATCATTTTATGTATTCATTTGTAGATAGTCAAGAATATGAGTGTGAAAAGCAGGTTGTTGAAGAACAGGTTGATGTTCTAAGTTTGTTCTTGTTATATGACATGGCATATGTTAATGATTTTCCTATATATTATGAATATGATGATTACGATGTTGACCCCCTGGAACAATCAACCACATGTTCTCTATCAGAAAATGTTCCTTTTCAGCAGTATAATGAAAGCAATCAGGTTGCATACCACAATTACAAAGAAGAAAGTATTGAATCAGCTGAAGGGAATTCCTTAGCTGAAGAAAGTATTGAACACCAGAGTTGGGACACAAGCCAACCCAACTCCATCGATTAGCTAATACAATCGAATCTCCCCTTCAACGAGCACAAGAGGAAACCGAACAAGCCACCCAAGCTTTGATGCAAGTATAAGGAGTACTAGTAGAACAGCGTTGAGCTGCAGAACAGGAAAATATTTCCCTCCAAGAAAAGTTAGACAAAGAAAAAACACAGATACAACAAGGAAAATAATAGTTGTTCATCGAGCAACTCGAAGTAAAAGAAGTGGTCAATAGAGCACTTCGCTCTGTGACAGTCGTAGAAATAAAGGCAGAAGATCAAGTTACACAGAAAGTAGAGTAGCTTGAAGAAGTGATCCAGCAACTACAATAATGCATAACATAATTAGAACTACGCGCAGTGCCTGAGACCACACAGGATGTGAAGGACCAAAGAGAAGCAACTTCCAGGAACGCAGTTGAGAGACTAAAGGCCCTTGCTATGGAATACAAGCAGTTGAGTGATCGTAGTGCCTTGACATATGAGTGACTCGTTGAGATTCCATAATTAAGAGCACTGGAGTCGCAGCTCCAAGAGGCGAAGTATCAAGCTGAAACGATACAGGCACAGTTCAAACTCCTGTCATCTATGGAAGGAATGAAGATATCTCAAGAGAAACGCACTGCCTAGCAGCAGATTCATGCTATTCAGAGTAGATTTATGGAAGGACCTCAGAGAATCCAACCCGTGCAAGACAAGGCCTACCAATTGTTCACAGAAGTTGAAGGTCGAGGAGTAGGACTAGTGTAATATCCTTCGGTCGAACCCAATTGTAATTGTAATATAAGTGTACTTAAGTTGGTGAGCTGTTTTGACATCATTTTGTAATGCACTTTCCATGGCATACTGCATGCATGAACTGGGCAGTAAAATGATGTAGTGTGCACATTTTTGGATACTGCGCACAGTAACTAAAATGCACACAGTATGGAGGTCAGTGAGCCTTGTGTATATGCTATGTGTTATAGGCTGGTGAGCCAGTTATTATAAGTTGAGATGCTTATGTTTTGGAATTAGGCCAAAGTGCCTAGATGTTAAAGGCCAGTGCGCCTATTTTGTATATGTCTCATGATTAATATAAAATACATCGTTGCATGCAAACCGACCACGATAAAAGAGATGGGGGACTGAACTTCACTAGTTAAGGAAAGAGAGGGCCAAAATTTAAGGAAAGGGCTAAGCTAGAGAGATTAAACCAAAAAGGAATATTATATTAATATTTCCTAAAGAATAAAGTATGGATAATTATTTTATCCTGAGTTCTAAAGTTGGGGACAAGTGGACCAAAGTTGTTTCCAACATGACAAGTGTCAAGTTGGGGACATGCATTCATATCGTGGGGACTTAGCTCATTTGGTCACTTTTTCATGGGGATTCTTGCCAGCAGCTTCACCATCATTCTCACCATCACTTTCACGATTAGATTCATGATGATTCCTTCCATCACTCAGTTATCCAGTCAATGATTCCATGACCATTTCACCCACGCAGTCTGTTATCCTTCAGACATTCATTTCACTGTATTTGAGCCTGTTTCCATAACCTTTTCCGGTTGGTGTACCTGGTTAGCTTGGAGTGGGATTAAATAAGCAGGTTGTCAGGCCCATGGGAAATTGAAGAGGCAGGTTGTCAAGCCCGTGATCAATTCTCTGAGCGAGATAATTGTTGGGGATTGATTCTCGAAGGTGCTAAACTGTACCTACAGTGCTCTGAGACTTCATGTCTAGCATGTTGCTAAAGTCCTGGAAGGGAAGTGGGGTAGTCGAGGGACTATTGAGCAGAGACGGGGCACACTTCCTTGGGTGGGACAGGCATGTGGGGAATGAGAGGTTATAGGTTGTTAGTTGAGTGAGCACTTGAGATGGAGTCTTTCCTATTGTCTATGAACCTTAGCCTGGTTAGGAACCCCTTTACCCGGGTGGAGTTCAGTCCCAGCTCGAGGGTGACTCAATGTTGAGAGTGATGAATAGTGTAGTATAAGGCTAGGAGGTTCGTGGACGGTTTGTACGCAATTGGTGACAATATTTCCAAGATAAGTACCAATCGTATGATAAAATTATATGCTTCATTGTTATTTACGTGCTTATGTTACAATTTATCATATATGTGATGATAAATGTCTGTATGTTTATGGGTATTTCCCTGTATATGTTGCATATATGTGTTTACTATTATTTCAATATCAAATCGTATATTAGAGAATGTAATTGTTTGTTTACGTTTATATGTAAAGCTCCCGCAAGAGTGTTGTATGTATATGTTTAAGTTGCATGCAGTTGAAGAGAAAATTTATGTGGCATAGCTCAGTTGAATACTAGGTATGTTACCGTATGTTCCACAGTAAGAGAACGAAAGTGTTCCCTCGAGTAGCATGGCCAGACCTGTTGAAGGCTGGGGATGTTAAGAACTGGTATTAGAGCATGAGAGATTGCTCTGTAGTGGCATTCCCTGGCCTGTGGGTGGCCGAGGGACATTACAAATTGGTATCAGAGCTTCAGTTTCAACACTGAGCTTGGATGGGCTAGAGAGGTTCAGTTTAAGATATTAATTTCGAAGTGACCAAATTTCAAGTCATGGAGCGTCCATGGAAAATATCGGCGTGCAGGCACACACGGTAAAATTTTGGCACCGCGTGGAAAAGTTTGGCATGCAAGTGTGCACGGTAAATTGTGGCACCGCGTGGAATAATATTGTGTGCGGATGCACGTGCTAAATTTAGCCTTGCACGATGAGCACGCACATATTAATGTGCACATGGGGTGTGCAAGTATTGCATAACATAGAGGAGTTTTGTTGGTATGCACATAGTATGAGTATAAGTTGTCTCACGACAGTGTATTCAATGGTGCATGTTGATTATTGTGCACGATGGAACATATTGAACTTTGACATGGTGAAATGCATAGGGTGAAATGCATGTGGAGTATCAATGTGCGATACAAAAACTGTGCATAGTGGATATTGGTGCACAGCGCAAAAGTAGTGCACGCAAGTTGTCGTCACGACGGAGAAGAAATGCATAGGGGATATAGGTGCACGGAAACATGTTTTACCTTGTGATGATGCTATGCACGATAAACATGGATGTACAGGTTGAATTTTAGTGTGTGTTAATTCGTTTGGAAGGCGATGAGTCTGAGTTTAATTTTCATGATATTAAAAGAAAAAGAAACACACCGCATCATAGCATTATTTGAAATGAATTCTGAGTTTTATATTCCTCCGATTCAGACAGATGGAAGTGAAATATAAGCTTACAAGAAAAGAATACTATAAAAGAAAACAAGAATCATAACACAACCAGTTAGAATTTTGTAATAAATAGTCCAAACTCCGCTTCTGTATTTATATAATCGTATTAATCCCAAAATTACAAAAAGGGGATGATAGCAGTTATCCTATTGTAAAGGGACCGTTTAAGAATAGGTATACCATCTCTGGGCCCCTTACCTCTGCTACCATCTAACTGAAAATTCATTGAAATATACTTAATTTTAGTTGAGAACTCATTTCAGCTTAGTGATCTCCTCCTTTAAACAATCTAACCAGGCCCATTGATTCTCTCCAACACTTTCGACCATTTCAACTATGGATTCCTCCTTCTTTCGCTTGCTCCTTTTCTTATTAGCAACTGGCCTGTTGATGAATAAATCCTTCATAGTGGGATTCATCCTAACTTCCAACTACGAGTCTATAGTCGGCTTTGTGTGTAATTTAGTCGCTATAATGTGCACAAGTACCCTTTCCTCCTTATTCAAAGGAAATTCTAGCATGTTGCTCGAATAACCAGTCTCACTGGATTTAGCCTTGTCCATGTATCTCAATTTGTGGATACCGAAATTCTTTTACAGAGAGCAAAAAGTCGAGAAATTGGGAGATTACTCCATTTATGGATAAGATGATGGCTTCATACTAGAGGATTATTCCAGTTATAGAATCCCAATTATGAAGCGTAGACAGACTACGTACAAGTGTGTTGGGTTGCCATGCTCGGCTAATCCATTTCAAATGATTATATTTTGAGTTCATTACATGGCGGCATTCAGCTGAAGGCACATGGATGCGAAGTACTGAACGAGTGAAATGGGGTGATCCAACTAGCCGTCGCCCATTCCACGAGTGGTAGATTTGACATATTGAAATACGAGATACCGCGTCTTGGCGAAAATGGTTTCGGTAAACCACCTTAAGCCCAAATGTATCTCTGAAGGCGTCGTGCATCTATGATTCTCGAGACTTGGGTCTTATCTAGAATTTTCATGGTGATAACACCAGGAAATCAGGAGAGATAATTCTTATGTATATATGGAACCAAGAAGGTTCATATTTTTTCATGAATTGTTAAATTGCTAGTCTGATAAGTTTCGATGGCTGCACATTTTGCAGAATTAACAACAACTAGATCATATCAGATCAGTGCAGAGTCCCTAGGAATGGAAGAAGCACAGGGGAATTACAGTCATCAAGATGAGACCAGAGGGATGGATGTCCATTTGGGAATTGAAGGAAAAAACTCCAATGGACATGAAGAAGAAAGGAATGAAAACATGAATATGGATGAGACCATTAAAAATTTGCAGAAGGATGTCCAAAGCCATAAATTTGATAATGAGAGGCTTATGAGAGCCAGGGATTAGCAGGATGAATTCAACATGAATTTATTGGAGGGCTTGAACAAAATATAAAAGAAATTGGTTAAGGAGAGTGGCTTGAGAAAATCGGGAATTCACAAGCCTTCGGATGAGGAAAGAAGAGAAAGAAGTGTTAGCAGACATCACCATCACTCCCCAAGGCATTCCAATAAGAGAGCAGTCTGTAGCTCAAGTCCATCCCCTGTCAGAAGGTATAAGAGGTCTGGGGTAGATGAACTACGCGGAGAAATGAACAAAATCAAACTTCCTACATTTGATGGAGAGCACAAAAAGGATGAAGATGCAGAAACATGGTTTTTGGGCATGAGAAAGTATTTTCAATTGCATAATTATTCTTCTCATGCAGAATGTAATGTCCCCAAGGCTGAGCCCTATTGTAAATCATGTCTATGAAGTATAAATCTTGCATTATAAAATTGTAATTATGTTTTATAGGTTGGTGAGCCAAGTTTATATAAGTTGGTGGGCTTATGTGATCATTAGGCCAAAGAGACTAAGTCTTGAAGGCCAAGAGCCTGATTTTGTACATGTAACTATGCACGTTTTTAATAAAGATAAACATATCTGTGTGTGGAACGACCATGATGAATGAGTGATGGGGGACTAAGCATCCACAAAGCCTGGGTAAGGGATTGGGGGCTGGAAGGATGGAAAGAAGGGCTAAGTGTTGAGCCCAGGGGCTGAGCCTAGGGGCTTAAGTCCTTGGGAATAATATTTTAATATTATTCAAAAAGCTATGTTAATGTAATGTTTTATCCTAAGTTCTTGGGGAAGGACGAGTGACTTCCAAATGGGAAAGAACGAGCTTCATGGGTGACAAGTTTCAACCCAAGTGTATGCAGTTAAAACTGTTGAGTTGAGCCATCATGGGGGATTGCTTCCATTGTCCCATGGACTGTTGTGTCTGAGTTGGTTCCTTCTGCATGCTACCATCGACTGTCTAAACCTTGAATTCCATCTGATCTCTGTGAACATACCCTCACGCAGCTCTGAAACCTAAAACCCGTGTAAATTTCTGAACTAGAGCCGTGTTGACGGGCGAAATTAACCGTCCGTCAACTGGAAGAGTGGATCCGGTCTGGGGTTGTCTAAATAACCCAAGCCGTTTGGGATAACCCACCCTGATGGGTTTAGCGGCTCCGTTAGCCGATCTAAGTCCTAAGAAAACAAAACAAAACTACTCTAAACTAATTAATCTAACTAAAAATAACTATTAAAACAAACTAATAAACAAATCTAAACTACTAATATATACAATCTATTAACTTAAATCATACAACTATAATTCTACAAATCTAAATGTTTAAACAGAATCAGTTTTAATTACAAATGTACAATTATTTACAAATTACAGATTTAAACTAAAACCTGCAAAACTCATTTGTAATCTGTCCTAAGACAGCGAAACTGTTTTTTGATTTTATAGTTTTATGATAAAAAAATAGAAAAATACTAACTATCTAAGATAAGCAACTAAAACACTAACTCTAACTACAAATATAAACTATACATATATCTATCTAAACTACTTATACTATACTAACTAATTAACTACTAAACAAAAATAACGAACTGACCTGAAGTATGCTTCAGGTTTGTCCTGTGTATGATGGTTGTTTCAGCTCTTCGGAGGGAGTAAAACCGCACCGGATTATCCACGAGCTTCTCGTAAACAAGAAACTGTTGTGCTTTTCTTATGCTAATAACAGGACAAACAAGACAAAAAAATAACAACAATCTTATGATTTATAAACCATCACAATAAGATAAATCTGTATGCGACAATTTATACAAAACAATTCAATTGATGAAAAAGGTAAATCTGTATTCATTAAATGAATTAAAGTGACTGTTGTATTTTCAAATAAGAGATAACAGATATCGATAATCATATCAACATGCAATGAATTAGGATAGCTAAAGTAGTCTATAATAAATTGCAAACTGATACGCAAAACCTGAAACAAAAGTTTGATATTTTGAAAGCGAAAGTTGTTACAAGACACCAACTTTCGTCTCAATCTGAATCATAAATCCATAGTCTTGTTCTCCCACCGTGAGGATGATGATTGTTTATTACAAAAATACCAAGTATTTAAAGACCTCCCATAGGGTAAAACATCCCTGTGGAAGTTATCAAAACTGTTTACACAAATCTGGGCAAATATCCCAAGTCTGACTAAACTAACAACCTAAAATAAAAACTATATCACACAAATATCTCCTAGACTGCCACAGCATGCTCAATTGATTATTTGCAATTCGAATGTACCTGGAAGAGGACAAAAATGGACAAGTTAAGAGGATATTTTGTTGATAAAATCGATAAAAATCTAATTCTAAAGACTAGCTACAGAATCTTGGGATTTTGTAGCTGGTCTAAAGCAAACATAGAATCGTATTAAAAATCAATTCGAATCTTAAAAAACATATTCAAACTATTTAAAAATATTTGATTACTAAAAGCATCATTCAAATCGACACTTGTATGCAACTTGAACAAATTAAATCGTAGTCAATCAAGTGATAACAGAGATGGATACACTCTG